>BJBW01001879.1:53982-66776 GCA_004320125.1 Scolopax mira
GGTGGGAGGTGGCCCTGCCCAGGGCAGGGGGGTTGGAACATGATGGTCTTTAAGGTCCCATCCAACCCAAACCATTCTATGATTCTATATAAATACACCCCAGAAAACATTGCAAGTTTCTTTGACTGTTCATTCCCAATAAACTTTTTTTTTTTGCTAATCCCAAAATTACATTTGTGGACTCCTGTATTGCTGAAACCAATGAATAATTCAAATACCTCATCGGGACTGCAAAGCAGCTCAGGCCTGTCCCACCCATTAGATGTCTCTGACTACAGAATTATGCATTCGCAGTCAAGCTTGGTTTCATAGGTACCGATCATTTACAGCCACTGAAGTTGGAAATTGCTCAGAGCTCCCAAAATTTAAGTCACTGCTACATAACTGGGATTTCATAACCTCCCTTAAAGGTGCGTTGTGTACATTGGCATCTCTTGGCAATCCTCTCCCATAGTTACAGGAGCCACTCCTTTCTGTCACCTAGGAACTTTTTTAATATCAACATCAGTTCTGAGTTTCTAACTAGAGTTTGATTTGTCAGCGTTACGTGGAACACAGCACTGGTTTAAACGTGGTTCAGGCTTCAAACACTAAACAGTGTGGTAGTCTGAACCAAGGCCAACACCTTGTGGAAGCGTTTTAGCAGGAAAAAAAATTGAAGTAGTATATTTTGAACATAAAATGGAAATGGCTAAAGGTAAGATGACACCTGCAGGCAAATCAGGCCAACTCCTGGAAAAAATCTGGCACCTGAACTTGCTAGCGAGAAATGAGCTTCTGAAAAGGGATCTGGATCATGAAGGCACAGCAGGGTATGTGCTTAGGCTGACCTCGTTAACAAAAGAGCTGAGCAGATCTCTCAGCCAGCAGCTGGAGAACGTTACAGAAAGCCTTCAAGACACTTGCAACTTGTTGAGCACACTCCATGACAAACCTGAGGAATCAACTGCAAGTCCAGGCAAGTATGGGGGGACATGCCAGTAAAGAGAATGTACTGGGTATACTGGTTGCTAAGTTTTGCCATGTGATGATGCTGGGGGACCTTACTTTTCATTTGTTAGTATTCCAGTATTTGATCACTCATTAGACCAAATGATTTCATATTTCAACGGTTGTCTCACAGTGTTTTCAAGTCTATTACATGAGATTCAATATGAGACTTGTAATTCTTATTATGTGAGAAAAATAATATTATCTAAGCAGAATCATTTCAAAGTTTTGTGTATATAATATATAATATTTTGGTGGATTTATCTTGGCCAGACAACAGATGCCCACCCAGCAACTTACTCCCTCTCCTCAACATGACAGGGAGAAAATAAGATGGAAAAACTCGTGGGTTGATATAAAGACAGGGAAATAGCTTATCACTTACTGTCATAGGCAATATGAACTCTACTGAGGGAAAAAATTAATTTAATTCATTATCTATTGAAATAGATTTGGATACTGAGAAACACAGACAAAAAATTAAAACAATAAAAATCCATAAAAAATCTACCCTCTCCAGTCCAGGTTTGTAGTTTAGAAAGCTGACATCAGTTTATTCACCGTGCATGGGGAATTTATTCTTCTACCACACACACCTATCAGAACTCTTCGCACGATTTTTATACACATTTTGCAGCATCATTATAATATTAGTACCTCCTACCTATATTTGATTGGTTAGTAATTTACATATGATTACACCATCAAGCTATAGCTACCACACATGCTCAAGGGAAGAGTCTTCACCTGGGCATGGGTCTTCTTGACCTATGGGTGTGATTTTTATTATTATAATAAAGGTAGTATAGCTTAGCACACTAAGAATTTTCACTTTTCCTGTCAAGTTAGCTAAACTTTTCAAAACATGTAGATTAGTACCATCCTCAATGTCCTTATGCTCAATGTGCCTCCTCAAGAATGATACAATACTTGCACTCCTTGACTAGGCGTTCTTTTCTTTAAGTTATGCTTGATAAATTCAAGGATAGAATCGTCATTATTGGTGAGAATACAGATAAGGCTTTGCAACACTAGTTACTAACAACATTTCATGGATATGGTTTGGTAACAGTGTCAGGGAACATTGAGTTAAAAAAAAAAAAAAAAGGACCTATATCCAGGCTCCAAGATCAAGCTAACTTTGCCTTGTTATGGCCTACGATTAATTTCTTTATTTTAGATGTCTAAAATTCAGTATCATTCTTCTTCCAAAAAAGCCACTTTTCCTCATTTTACACTTTCCTCTTAAAAAAAAAGCAAAAATGGTTTGAAGACAGTTGCATACAAACTGCCACTGGATTCCAAAGCTGTGTTATCAAACACCAGAAAAGCACAGAAAGAGAAGTGTTAGAAAAGCAGTGGTGACTGGGGGTGGGAGGGGTAACACAAAAGAAGGCTTATTTCGAGGTTAACCTTGTAACAGAGTGCAAAAAGTGTCTTTTCATATGACGTAGTTGGGTAAAGTTACAAAGGCCCTGTCTTTGCTGGGCTTTAAACACTGCAGTATTAGAAAAGTTATATTCCCAGCACAGGAAAAGGCCATTATTTCAAACAAACCTGTTACCCTCAAGTTTGATTTTAGGGAATTTTAAAGACATTAGTTTTGTAAGTTTTTTTGGTTTTGTTTACAAAATGCAAAATTCAGGGAAGAAACAGGTTAATTTTGGCAGTGTTGCCAAAGCTTGAGCTTTGCCTTTTAGTGATTTGGAGAAGTTGTTTTTAACACTCTCTTATGCAAACGAAGCTGTGCAAGCTGTGTTATTTCCAGTCCTTTTATTTCTCAGCTCCGTTAAACTATTGAGAAGTCCTTCTTCACTACTGTAAAAGCACCCCTGGAAAAAAAGCAGTACTTAAGAACAAACTTTTTTTGTTCCCTTTGAACTACTGATGTAAAAAATATATTAAAAATGTGTTTGCATCTTTTTTTTTTTTTGTTCTCTTTTTCCCCCCAAATGTAATAAAAAATACAATAACAAATCATTTGAGAACTGAGGAAGTATTGCAAAGGAGTCATTTTTAGACTGAGTTCGACAAGCAAAAAGCTTTATTCAGAACTGGATGCCTTGTAAGTTTAAGTCAATCAGATGCAAATAGAGATGAAAGGCCTATTGTATATGAGTGATGTCATTATTACTCAATAAAATTATTTTCCTAGTTCAAAAGCCTTGAGACATTGATTTACCTTATATGACTTTACTGAAGAAAGTGAACTTAAGCCATTGGGTTCCCGTAAGAGTTGGATCAGCCCTTTCTATTGTCCTTCCCTTGTGTGTCTGTCCCTTTGTGTGTACAATTTGCTTATTTGTGTTGACTTTCACTGGATTTCACTCACAAAACAAAGTTTTCCGGGGCCTCCTGAAGCAAAGGGAAATAAGCAAGAAATATTCCTAATTAATGAAGACACAGTTTCAGTTGTAGAGCTTGATGGCACAAGGCGAGGGAAGAGCTGAAAGTAATAAATCTGAAATCCTTGGAGAGAATGTCTGGAAGGATTTCTAAGGAAAGGTGTAGACTAAAAAAATTGTCATAAATTAAAAGATCATAAATTGATTATGCTAAAAATAAAAATCTTACATGAATGGCACTTAATGACTGTGTGCTTTTCGTGCATCCTTCTTCATCAAGTGTTTTTAGTTATAGGGAAGAGCAACCTTCACCAATCCTATAACTGTATGCTACAAACTGCTGAACTTCAGTGTTGTAAATGTGATGGCATTTTTGTGTTATTTATTTACCAATTCCATGCTTTAGATTGATTGTCATTTATCATTTAGCTAGTGCCTGCTCACTAGGAAGGTGTTTGTTGGAGTTGTCAGAGCAGTACTTTCACAAATACACAAATGTACTTCTCCATAGTCAGAAATTCACCCAAATTGAGTAGCAATAAATGCAAAAAGATAAAGTGGAAGCCAAGAAATGCATTGTGCTTCATGTATTGAATGGCACTATGGAATTAGGTGGAAGTCATCAGGTACGTATATAGGAGTTTGCACATTTTTTGCTAGATGTCATAGCAAAATTCCATTGGTTAACTTTTGTTTGTTTGTTTTCCTCAGAGTACAATGGAATTATAGACTATCTGCAGAAAGTGAAGGATTATTTGATAACTACAGTCTCACACCTTAAAGAGGCAGATAATAAGCTTTGTGCCACTAGCTCCAGACACGATGATGATTCTCAGATCCAGGCTGCTCAAAAAGCTTCTAGAGAAACAGATGTGGTTCTGAACATTTATTCTGAAGGAGAAGTGACAGAATCTGTGCAAGAACCTTTTAGATGTTCCCAAAGAACTCCTTCCCTGAACGAGGCAGACAGTCAGAATGCTAATCAAATCCAGCCAAGTGAAACTAAAACCACAGGGAAAGACGTTGTTGCATTGTTAGCTGAAAACTTGCCTGCTGGAGAGCACGACATTAGTGGAGAACCTCCAGTAAAAAAGGAAGATGGTGAACAGAGACTAACAATGAACTCCGTTACAGAGAAAAAAGATTGCAGTGAAAGAGATAGACCTCGTGGAGGTAGCTCTGTTTCTGAAAAGTCTCCAGAACTGGCTTTTCAAGTTGCTCTTAGGAGCAGTGGGGAAGCCATTCCATCTGGGATGTTGAAAGACATTTATGACAGAACTGCTAAGAATCTTTTTGAACAGGAAAAAGAGGCAGTAGTCAAAGAATCTTCAGAAGAGGTAGGAAGTCAAGATCATAGACAGTCAGAGCAAATGGAAGGCAGCAAAGTGGAAACAAACCATGAGATTTGTAGGAATGACCTAGTGACCTCCGCATCTTCAACACAAACACGTGAACTTACTGCTGTGAATCCTTCCGTGAATGATTCAGAAGAAATACAAAAGTCTGGACACTGGATGACCAAAAAGTAAGGATATATTCTTTTTAGGAACAGATGTACATTCATATTGCTTATTAGCACACATCTAAATGTCTGTGAGCCCAGAAACTCAATACACACGTATTGGAGAACTGCTGGTCTTGCACATAATAGCAGTTTACAAGTTCAGCATGCACAACGAACATCTTGCATTTGGTCTAAAAAAACTGTAACTTTCTATTTGATTGCATTTTTTTTTATACCATAGAGGGACTGAGTCACAACCACTGAAATCAATTTCTAACAATTCCCAAATTGTTCAAAACAAGTAGGAGAAGACCCGAATTAGTCAGTTTTATAATGATTTCTAAGCTGCTCTGAAAAAAAACTAAACATAAACATTTTCCTGATTTTCCCATCTATTAATAAAAACATATTTTTATGAATTATCTGCTTATGAATCTGCTTTATGAATTAGCTGCTTATCTACAATGCAGTACATCATTATAATAAAGTACTGATTAAAAATACAAGGCACTGCTCCACCCAAAATATAAAGACTAATAATTTATGTTCTTTTTTCTCCAGATTTCCAGTGGAAGAGAGTGGTAAGAATGAATGTGAAGTAGCTTGTTTTATTAAAGCTCCTGCAACTGCTCTAGAGAATCTGAAGTGTAAGATAGTTAATGACACCAGTTCCTTGGTGGTGGATGACGCTGAGGAGCTGGTCAGCAATGTCATCAGTATTGAATGCTCTGATCTTGAGAAAACAATCCCTTTCCCTATCACCATTGCAATCCCATTTACTTCATGCTTCAGAGGAAATTTTCGGGAGATCGTGGTGAAGGTGACCGATGGAAACTTTCAATCAAACTACTTGACTCCCATTTCTTTAGAGGGATACCAAGGAAACCATAAGGTTGGTTACAATCTAAGCATTATAAAAACATCATTGCAGGTTCCCAGTTAAGCCTCTGTGGAGTTATGCTAGTAAAGATGTCGTTATTAAGTTGTAGTGCCTGACATGTGGGATTAAATTGAACTTGTCTTCCTACTTTTTCAAGTATTAAAGCATTTCAAGAATTTCAAACCTAGTATTTAACAAGGTCCCTTTTTCCATTCACAATGTTAAGGTGATTTCTTGATCCCAATATACTAATGCTTTAGTAATGGTTCATTATTTTTGTAAATAAGCATAATACAATGCATTATTTGATAAAAGTAAAAACTTAAGGGGAATTATTTCGCATTGGGATCCCAGAGAAGTAACGCAGTTCTGCGTGTGTGAGTCTAAACTGCATCTCAAAGAGACACAGGATAGTTCTGTTTTTTAACTAGAGAAGAATTGCATTGGGCCAGATTCATCAACTAGTTTATGAGATTATGCCATTTCACCCCAGTCATACACTGGAATAGGAATGACAGTATATGAGGACTAAAAATCACCAAAAAACTGGGCACCCAGGTGGCCATGATATTTATTTTCATTTCACACCTTACTCTATAAATAATGTTGCTTTCTCAAAATGCTAATCCGCTGCGGAACAGAGCTTCCTTTGCCTCCAGTGTTCTCTAACCCCACACTCTTCTTTATGCAGGAAAACTTTGCAGAAGTGAAAATTTACCAGCTGGGTGTTTTTTCTGTGATGTCATGCTTAAAGAAAGAAACATTTACTGTTCCACAGACAGGACTCTTGCAAAAGCTGAGCATGGATTCTAGAATCTCTTTCTATTACCCTCCAGAAACATTCAGTTCTCCAGCACCCGTGCAGTTAAAGGTGAGTTTGAAATACACAATATTTGTCTCATAAGTCTCTTTTCTGATTTGTTCTGAAGCAAAGATGCCAATAATGTTAAAGGGCAATCTGTTCCATTGCTAGAAAAAGTGAAAAGTGGTTGCAGCTCCACATCCTGTATGCACAGCAAATGGTTTCCTGTCAACTTTGTTAAAGCCACATAATATTTTCAGTAGTCAATGCTATCTGTAGCTGAAATTAAGAACCATCTACCTTTGTCTGATATACTTTAAGAAATAGATTTGTTTTCAACAGTGACGTAAGCACCAATTACAAACTTCAACTGCTTGGCCCAGCATTTAAGTTAATGGAACAATTTTTCTCACCTGACCTTCATCATTTGTACCAGGCAGCACAACAGACGGGTTTGTCACCTCTTCTGAGAATAATCTCAAGATTTGCATCAGCTATAAAGTGTTTCTCCCTTCCCCCATCAAAACATTGATTCAGAGGTACAGAGGAGATAAAATTAAGTGAGGTCCAGGTTGCCCAGAGAAGCTGTGGCTGCCCCATCCCTGGAGGACTTGAAAGCCAGGTTGGATGGGGCTTTGAGCAACCTGGTCTAGTAGGAGATGTCCCTGCCCACTGGATGGTCTTTAAGGTCCCTTCCAACCTGAACCATTCTATGACTCAGATCTATGAAAAAAATACAAATTAAACTCTGGGGGAGCTCAGGAGTTTCAAAACTTGACCTGAAAGGAGGAATAAAACAATCAAAATATTTTTATCCATAAAGGTTCCAGTTTTTGACAACTCCTAAGCACTTGGCTGTACATTGTATAAAGTGCTGATACATTGTTCAGGTTGTTCCTGAGTAATAGAGAGGTTTCTCTGTAATCTAATTCCAGAAGATAAATCAATTTGTAAAAAAAAAAAAAACAAAAACAAAAAAACCCCCAGGAATTATTCATTATTTATTCATTTGCAAGTTATTGTGTGATTGCTTTCCATATTTAGGTTCAGCCCATTGAACCATCATTGGTTTCCACCTTGAAAGCGAGACACGATATGTACCACTCCGTGGTATCTACTAGTGCACTGGTTTATGTCCAGCATCCTTCAGCCCAACCATTTAACAGCCCCATCACCATTACTCTGCCCTGTCCTCCAAACCCAGAAAAAAAAAGGCCAGGAGACGAGACAGACCATGCGAGAGCCATTAGTGCTACAGTGAAGCGGGTTGCTCTGGCACACCATCCTCGGTAAGAACAACTTCCCTACCAATTTTCATTTTCAAAACAGGAAAATTAATTCATTTTAGCAGTTGCTGATTAATTTTTATTTTTTTTTTTTAAATTAAAAATGTGTTAGTTCTGTAGTATATTCTGCTATATGCTTAGAAACACTGTTAGGAACACTAAAGCAAATTCCAACAATTCTCAGGCTACAGCTTCAGCCAGAAAATTCATACAGCGTTTGATCTATAATCTGTATACGCTGCCTCCTGACAACCACTATGTTTCTAACAAAAATAAGGATGAAAAATGAGTGTTGTTTCTTTTTTTCAGCAAAAAATGTCCAACCTTTTTCACTGAACATGGAGAATAACCACATCTCAAAGCTGCTGGGATTCCTATTTTACGAGGGGGTGGTTTGGCTACCTTGGCCTTTGACTTTTCTGATCCATATTTCTACAAGTTCCCATGGCTGGCTGAATCAAAATTTATGACACAACAGTTGGGAGTAGGTCAGTTTATGGGAACTCTTGCACTAGCAAAAGGTCTAGATTTTTCCAAAGCACTCCCTACAAAATTTCTAAAATGCAGACTTCTTGGAATGTCTTAAAAAAGCATTAAAACACTGGGACTCCTAAAAAACCCCTCTGCATTTCAGTCAACTGGCAATTCAATAAAATTTATCCATCATACATAAAAGGAAATAGATAAAATTTTTTGGTGCAAAAAAAAAGTCAAAGCTGGGCTCATTTATTTTGACAGTCTCCAAAATAGATGCTGTTTTTACCATCTATTTTTTTTTCTGCAAGGAAAAAAAAAAAAATCAATCAATCAATTTGAACTTACCATTTGATTGTTGTCCTTCCAGTTTTGCTACCATTGGCAACTCCAGATTCAGGAAGGCTTAATTCATTTTCATTTCAGAAAGGTTCCTCTGATTTTAAAAAATTTGATAAGGAGTGATATGTGTGAGAGGAGAGTTATGGGCTTCTGTGAAAAAAACCCTTTTGTTTCATTCATTAGGATAAATTAGCCACAGCAAATCAAGTTAGAGTTGCATATGTTAGAGCATATCATGTAGAGATTCTGAATCTCTACATGTATGTAGATGATATCATGTGATATCAATGTAATCATCTGATTTGAAGAGAAGCTATTTTTATTTTCTCAGTGGAAAGAGATAATGGATAGCAGTCATTTTCTACATTCCTTTATGGTTATTGAGTAATATTTACTTCTGGAAGAAAACGTGCTTCTAGAGAATCTAAATCTTGATGAATGACTCAAAACCAATCTGTAATAATCACTGTGCATGATATTAAGCTACAGATTCAACTAGATTCATTTAGACAGAAACCTTCCTCTTTTTTTTTTGGCCTTCTTATGGAGAATTGAAAAAAAAAAATCCTCTTAACCTTAAGCTCATCTTACTTAACAATTACAGATCCATATGTAGATTTTCAGCAAGGTGGGGAAAACATATGTAGACATCAAGGAAAACAGAAGGGAAATCAGAACTACAGTCACAAACTTACTCTTTCTGCAGGATCTATTTTTCATTATATTTTTTCCCTGTAACTCCTTGGTTTTCCAGGGCTGTGAGTGCATCTGTGAGAAAAAACGGGGAGAATCTCAGTGATACTTTGAAATTATTAGGTCACAGAAACAAAGAGGAGGGGTGGAAGGTGTTTGATGATGTTATTATCCAGAATGCACGGAATGGGCTTGTATCATTTGAACTAAATGAGCATTTAGAAAGGTAATGTATAAATAATTTAATAAAATTTTATTTACTAAAATATTTACTTTCAAATAATTGAAATTAGTAGTGATAAGAAATCATCCAATATTAATTATTAACTTGCTAGCATCTCTTTAGCCACTTTGCAGTATAAGATCACTTCGATTTGTTACTCATAATTACAGAAAATATAAATTTATTTAAATATTTTTTCATCTTTACACTATACACGATGTAATATATACAAAACTTGAAACAGAAAATGCAGATATTAATCTTAATTGGAAAATGTGATTTAGGTCTCTGACTCCAAAACCATAATATGTTTCTGGAATTTCTTATTAGGAAATATTATCTTACTTTCATCTAAAATTTGAATTCATAGATACAGAGTCAATATACTCTGCACTACAGAAGCAGGCAAATTTCCACCCTTTCATGTGTTAGAAATAAGAATGAAAAGGAGGTGGCAAAAGATCCAGTGTAGAGACCAAGCCCTGTATTATTTTGAGTAATCAACTGTTAGAAGTTGATAAAACGATTTAAGACAGAGTTATTTATTTTTGTGTCTTTTTTTTTTTTTTCCTAATACAGCTTTGTGGTCATTCGCCTTTTGTTCCTTTTGGAAAACACGTACCTTCTCCTCTTTGCTCAGGGTCTGGAAGAAGCTGTTTGTAGCACCATGGCTAACGTGCTACTGCATCGCAAAAGAGAAAACCCCTATAAAATAGTAGTTCTGCTCTCTGCGTCCAAAGAATTGACCTGGGAACTTCAAAAGCTCCACGAGGAGGGCTACTTTGGTCCCCCAGAGCCTACGCAGCAGTTCCCATTAAGAGAAGGAGAACAGATTCATTTTAGGTTTAGAGGGAATATTTTTGCTTCAGGTAAAGTCATTAATTCATGCATCTGGATGAACAGTAGCAACCACCTGTGTTGTTCAGAAATACCATATGTGAACATCAGTAATTGGGGTCAGTCACAACATATTTAGTTATTTCAGTGTTTTTCAGTGTTGTAAATGACAGGTGCATGAACTACATGGGAAACAAAGAAACCCAAAAAAACAATATTAAAAATAACATGTACCAGTTGACCAAGATCCTGACCCTGCTTTGAGCAGAGAGGGGGGTTGGACAAGATGACTGCAGGGATCTCTTCCAACTTCTGCCATTCTGTGAAACCTGGTCCCTCAGAAAAATCTAGGATTTTACCTTTTATTTCAAAAGGGCAAGATTCCCTCGATGGCTTTTTAATGTAAAGAACATTTGATAGGAATTAAATAGATTGCAAACAAAAAGAAACAGTCCGCTATTTTGTCTGTGTAAATTCACTTAAAGTGGGCAAGATTAAACAATGAAATCCAGGGCAAAATGTTGCTTTTTGTGAGCAGCACTGTGAATTGAGGTAATGAGAAGGAGTTATTATACTGTCTCCATTTGCAGCCTAAAAAATTCCACCATTCATAGATTTGCTTAAAGGGAGAAGAGATAAGAAGCCTCAGAAAAAATCTCCCATGAAATTACATATAATCTCTTCTGCCAGTTTTGGAAAGAACATGTAAAGGTATATTTGGCCCTCTGAACATTTTGTATGTAAACCTCTCCCACTGAAAACCCTGCTTACCCTAAAGGAAGGATTATTCTTCAAAAAGGGAAGTCTCCAACCCCCAAGGAATGCCTGTCTGTCTATGCAAAGGATAATGTTATAGATGTATCAATTAAAAAGGAATTGCAAATCCTAAATATGCACCTACCTCCATTAATTTTGTTGTTACAGAGGGACAGGTATCCATCCTGGATAACCAGAAAGCATAAACTTTGAATTCCAATCACAAAAATGATTTATTTTTGTTTCTGCCTATATTATGTACTTCATCCCTTTCTGTGTTCCTTATTTTTCAATTTATAGCACAACCTTCACCACTTACTCCTTATGCCAACAATTCAGGGGCCAGGATGGCTGACTATAAAGACATTTCAACTACTGAACCTCAGACGTTCAATAAAAAGTAACAACAATGAGAAATAACAAACAAATTTTATGTGCTTAGCTCTAGTTGACTCACCCAAATGAATTATTTTAGATGCCACACCTCAAAACACAGTGCAAAAAATATTTTTTTAATTTATTTATTTCTATCTTCAGAGAATGGAAAAGATTTTGGAAAAGTCCACAGGCTGATTTTTCATTCACAAAGGAAACCCAGGCTGGAGCTCCAAATTAAAGAAGTGGATGAATTCGGTAACCACAGTTCACCTCATTACAAAGGAACAGCAGTGTTTTATAAAGTTACCAGAGAGATGATAACCAAGAACTGGGGACAACCTTTGCCATGTGGTGACTATGAACACCAGAGCCCACTGTGTAAATTAGCACTGACGTTACCAAAGGTGGGTTTCTCACTTCATAATGTTAGAGATATATTCTTTTGTCCATTCACCACTTATTTGTTAGGCGAAAGGATCTTGGGATGATTTTTGCTTTACAGATACACACAGGAGTCACTGATGGAGAAGTTCTGATCCATCAGCAATGCACAAACTCCCTCAGAATTTCTCTTAGCAGGTGGGAGGGACCCTCATCCATCCAAGCATCCACTGGAAAAAAATGGTTAGCAGAAATTTTCCACCCGTTTGCTCTCCCCAAGTGCTATGGACTTGAGAAAGAATTATTTAAGTTTCAGTTAGATATTTCTTGTGTCCTTGTCTTGGGAGTGCAGAACTGCAAATTATAGGAGCATTAAATGGCTGATGTAACCTGTCCTTCTCCTGTCACCTGATTCTCCTATTATGCCTGATGAGCCTCTGCAATTATCTCTGTTTCATGTGAAAGTTATTGATACACAACTTAATCTTTGATATACCTGCACTGAAATCTCATTGTAATCTTTTCAAAGAGCCTGGGTATCAACACCCTATATCGTACAAAATGCTGCCGCTAGAATACTGCTATTAAAGTTGCATATATTTTAATATCGAAATACGTACAATAGCACTTGGTCTAAATCTGTGGTGACGAGCAGTAACATCTCTCTCTTTTTGAATTTAATTAATTCTTCCTTAAGCTATCACCTGCAAATACATCTTTAATTTCATAAGCATAGCACTTGTTTTCTCTCTCATCTCCATTCTCCCAAGTAAAAATTAAGAATGATCATCTGCAGAAGATTTTAAGAGATCTCTTTTAGTGACCAACTAAGTTTTAATTTAAGAACAGGGCAGAAGGAAATCTTTTCACAGAGAGGGAAATACAAACTTTTGAGGTCCAGTG
>BJBW01001880.1:5567-32006 GCA_004320125.1 Scolopax mira
CAGAAACAATCTAGAAATTGCACTGGTGAATTTCCAGAGCCATCTCCTTTCTTAAGGTATCCAAAGGTTCTAACCAACTGACTTCTTGGTCCCATGCAAGGTGGGAAAGATAATGTCCTGACGTAAAAATGTGTCTGACAAACCAGCCAGTAGAGAGTCCCGACAGCAAAAACAAATCAGTATAAAACTTTGGTTGGTTTTACAAAGTCTCAGACAGGCACTTTTTTTTAGTCTTTTTGAAGTTCAAAAATGTCAGATGGAATGAGTTTCTGACATTTTCTTTGTCTGCTGCTGAAAACTCATCTATATTCAGGCAATTACACTTGAACTTTGAAGAGTCTGTCATAGCAGTCTTAAAAAAAAAGGTAATGACTCCAACTTTAGCTTACGGAGGGAGACAGGAACCTTGTAAGTGAATGCAGCTATTTTTATACCAGGCTTTGAGGAGAAAGCTCAATAAAAATAATAGAAATAAAACACTATGTCGAAAGGTAAATGAAATAGGAAGTTATGCTACTCTTTTACCTCTGGAGCCCGTAATCTGTAAGAGCAAATGTATTTGTAATTATCTAAAATGTCACGACCTCGATCCTCCTCTTTTTATACACCACAGAAAACACTGGATGTTCAGAGAAGCCCTGTGTCTGGTGTGTTTATTGGAATTTCAGTGCTGTCGCCTACTTGCCCTTTGCCTACGTTTGGAGGGGGAGAGGGCTGGAAGGTAGGAGGCTCCATGGAAGGCAAGGCTGAGATGGAGCCAGAATGAAGAACTGGCTGCACACAACCTGGGCGAGCATACGATCTGCTGGATCAAGCACTGCCTGGCTGGCTGGATGGTCCCAAAGAGTGGTGCTCAATGGAGTTAAATCCAGCTGGCGGCTGGTCGCAATTGGTGTTCCCCAGGGCTCCGTGTTGGGACCATTTCTGTTTAACATCTTCATTGATGATCTTGATAATGACATAGAGTATTTCGTCAGTAAGTTTGCAGAGGACACCAAGTCAAGCGGGAGTGATTTACATGATGATAGGGAGGCTCTACAGAGAGACTTAGATAGGTCAGATTGATGGGCCAACATGAATGGCATGAGCTTCAACAAGGCCAAGTGCCAGGTCCTGCACTTGGGCCACAGCAACCCCCTGCAGCGCTATGGGCTGGGGGCAGTGTGGCTGGAGCTGTGGCTGACTGTTCTCAGTGGAGAACCTGGGGGTTCTAATTGACAAGCGGCTGAATATGAGCCAGCGGTGTGCCCAGGTGGCCAAGAAAGCCAATGGCATCCTGGCTTGGATTAGAAATAGTGTGACCAGCACAAGTAGGGAGGTGATTGTCCCCCTGTACTCAGCACTGGGGAGGCCACACCTCAAGTGCTGTGTCCAGTTTTGGGCCCCTTCCCACAAAAAAGACATTGAGGTGCTGGAGCAGGTCCGGAGAAGGGCAATGGAGCTGGTGTGAGGTCTGGAGAACAAGTCTTGCAGCTGAGGGAGCTGGGGGTGTTAGGGGAAGAGGAGGCTGAGGGGAGACCTCATCACTCTCTCCAACTCCCTGAAAGGAGGGTGTAGCCAAGGGGGTTTGGTATCTTCTCCCAAGGAACCGGTGATGGGACAAGAGGGAATGGCCTCAAGTTGCACCACCAGGGGAGGTTCAGGATGGATATTAGGAAAAATCTTTATACTGAAAGGGTTAGTAAGCCTTGGAATGGCTTAATGGAATGGCTTGCCCAGGGAGGTGGTTGAGGCACTATCCCTGGAAGTGTTCAGAAGTCGGGTTGACATAGCACTTAGAGACATGGTTTAGTGATGGTTTTCTTATCAGTTAGGCTGATGGTTGGACAAGATGATCTGAAAGGTTCCTTCCAACCTAGATGATTCTACGAAACTTAGTGATATTGTGATCCTTGGCTTTGGGTATTGGAATTCCATATGATTCAGACGATATTTCTGTCAGTAATGTGCAGAGCAGACGACTGATGGAAAACAGCAGTTGTGCCAATCTGGAGAGCAGATGTTGAGTGCCCTGGGAGGACACTTCAGGCAGACCCCTGTACCTCGGCCGCAGGGGCTTTAGGCACCAGGGGCGGGGAGGAAGATGGAAACCCATTTGTTTCATTTGGTGTCAAATATTTTTAAAAGATATTCAGCGACGAAGGCGATGAACCAACAGAAAGTTAGTCACAGCGTATCACGCAACGTCAGCAAATGTGCGCAAAGAGACGCTTTAATCAGTTTAGGTGTCTGGGCACGGCGTGCCGGGCACGACGGAGCTCGCTAAGGCGACGAGGCAGATCACCTCAGCGGCCGCCATGTTGGGAGTGTCAGACGCCTTCCCCCGGGGGCTGCGCCCGCCTCGCTGTCGCCAGCCAATAGCCGCTCGGAAGGCGGGGCGGAAGTGGGCGGGGCTGGCGGTGCGCGGGAAGACGGGGCGCGGCGGCAGGTAGAGGGGGGTCTTTGCCTTATGGCGGCGGGCGGGGGTTATTGCCGTGGCAGGCGAGCAGCTGGTCGCTCTGGGAGGGAGCCTGAGGGGGGCGGCTGGGCCTTGTCCCACCCGAGGGCCGGCGGTGGCGGCCTTCCTTCACCCCCGGTGTTGCCTCCTGTGTGGCTGAGCGCCCCTCTCGCCCCCAGGCCCGGCGGCGGGCGGAGATGGAGTTTTCCAGCGGCCGAGCGAGGCTGAAGCAGAGGCGGCTGGCGGGAGACCGGCGGGAGCTGTACCCTCACAGCCTGCAGTTCTACCTGGAGCCCCCCACGGAAAGCATCTCGCTGGTGGAGTTTGAGAGCTTTGCCGTCGACCGCCTGAGGCGTGAGTAGCGTCCCCGGTCACTCGTGTCCTCCTTCCTCTTCCCCTTGCCCGTTTGTTTGTAGCGGCCAGGACTGTATCGGATGTTTTGGTTTACGCTGCTGGTCTTTACGAGTATGTTTGGCTTTCTAGGTGTTGGGGCCTATTTGATATCTCTCAGTTCAGCGATTCAGGGAGCAAGGGTCACTCCAGAAAACCTCTGAATCCAAAGTTTCCATCACTACGGTGGAAACTGATGCTCAGGGACTGATCTGTCAGTTACGTTTCTCCTTTTCCTTGTTGACTGTGTGGATCTTAGAGCTGGGTGAGCTGTTCAGGGCTTGTGGGCTATAGGGTAAGGTGGGCCAGACCTGATCCTCCGTGTTTCATACCCTTTTGCTCCTCATACCACTAAAAGCAGTTCCTGTGGTCTTACCCCAGGTTGTGCGTTTCCCAAGATGTGACACTGTTAGATTTCTAGTCAATATCTTGTCTCTAACTTGGACTTTCTCTTTTTTTCTTTTCCCCAGTGCTCAAAGTAGTTGAAAACCTCGGTGTCAGCTATGTAAGAAGTAGTGATACTTACAAAACTAAGCTGGAGATTGAGCTCCGGAAGCTTAAGTTTCCCTACAAAGTAAGTAAAAGTGAATAAAGGGAATTCTCTTGCGCTTTATTCCATTTTCTTTATACTACTCGAACTCTGAATAAAAGTACAGGTGATGAAATACTGTTTGTAAATCTTAAATCCTGTCATTTTGTCAGAGTTGTAGTTTTTGTTTGATAGAGTAGGTTCCTTTCTTTAGGACAACCTTCTTCTTTAATATTGCATTTAAGGATGAGTATTAATATACTGTTGAACAGCAGTGATAATTGTGTATTTTTAATCTGGTAAAGATTATTTCTCTGAAATAATAATAATCATTTGCTCTGTAGGCATTGGCTGAGGATGATTATGAGGCAAGAAGAAAAGACCATATCTCTCATTTCATACTACGCCTTGCTTACTGTCAGTCGTAAGTACTTTCTGGATTATGCTGTACTCTTAAAATTAATTTTAAATCTATACAGACACTATATTATGCTGTTACAGACATTACAGGTATTTTAGGATTGTATGGCTACTAGGTAGAGAGCGTGCTCAAACAAAGTTTTGGGTTTTCTTTATTTTGCTGGGAACCTGATTTCAGCTGTGAGGAAAAGGGATACTTGGAATAAAAACTAATATACAGATTTTGTAATAATTTTAAGAAAAAAAAAATGTTGGGTTTTACACACATGTTGGGGTTTAACCCTAGGCAGCAACTAAGTCCCACGCAGCTGCTTGCTCGCTCTCCCCTGGTGGGAGGGGGAGAGAATCATAAGAGTAGAAGTGAGATAACTGGGGTTGAAATAAAGGCAGCTTAATGAGCACCTTAAGCACTGTGAGGTGACCCTCATTCTTCATTCTCCCCTGAAAAGCAGCTATTTCAGGGATGAGATATTTCCTTGCTCTGGAAACTGGCACATTCTCCAAAAGATAAAACTGGGAGGCAAATAGAATATACTGTTCTCTTAAGTTTTTATCATACCAGATCAGAAAAATAAGCTTGGCACAAATCATTGGGTTAATTGATGAAAGCTATTAAGGTATGAGCGTTTGAAAAGGCCTACTTAAATTGACATAACTGCAAAGTAGCTTGAATTCAGTTCCCTGTGGCCTGCCAGACAGTTGTGTTTACAGGCCTGTTTTCCTGTGACACTGCCTTTTTACGTTTCTAGTTGGGCAACAGTGCCACCCAGGGGCACGACTTTACATCGACTTTTTTTTCTTAGTTTGCATCAGTCCCCACTTGAGAACTTGGATTGGTTTGGTTTGGTTTTTACATCTGAAGTGTTTACGTTTGGTTTTGGTCTGAAGTGTCCGGCCCCACCATTCTTGTCAGTTAAATTTGTAATGTAGTCATCGTTTCTTGATTGATGGAATATACAGTTTTGAGTGAAAACAGTTTTGTCCATACCCTCTTTTCACACCTCTTGTACTGTCACTTATATCTGTCAAGACCAGGAAATAGATTAATTTTGTTTTATTTGCTTTCCTGGCAAACACAGTTCTAAAGAGAATTATACTTGCTTTTTGACCGTGCATTTCTGCTTCTGTCTGTTGCATCTCTCTCCATTTTATCACATTAGCTATGAAGAATCTTGAAAGTCATAGGAGCATAATCTTCACTTTACGTAAGATGGAAGAAATAACTGTTGCCTTCACCCTGACAGCAGAACTCTCTTCTATTCAGAGTACTTTCAAACATACTTTTGTGCTTGCTTGGCATTTTTTTTCCCTCTTTTTCTCTGTGTTGCATAACAAAAACATAAGTTCTTTATCAAACTTAGCAATACCTTTTCTCTGCTTCCTGCTGTTTTTTAAAGATAAATTAGACTTGTGGGCTGAGATTGCTGCCTCTGACACTGCCTAGCGTTAACTTTTGTGTGCTTTCTGTACCAACGCTCCCCTTGCTGTCTGCCTTTTGAGAACTCTGAGGAATCTTCTGGTTGCCTGGTGAAATAGAGCTCTGGCCCATGTCCAGGCTTTTCACAAGTTAAAATTAAGTTGTTGGTAACTCAACTCTCATATGTAACTGTGGAATGTGAGCTACTAGTCTTAGGCTCTGGATTTAGGAGCATTTTCTTGCCTTTCTAAAGCACTTCTATGTTGATGCTTCATAAAAAGTTTGGGGGGTGAAGAGGATTGATTTCTGCTCACACACCTCCCCCAGTGCTTGTTCTTGTTCTTCCATATTATTGTACTTGTTCTTCCATATTATTTTTCTAGTCGGTAATCTGCTGATGTGATTTAAACTCTTGAGTATTCTACATACAAAAACATTCTAAGTGGGGAAAAAATGAGGAGACATTCCTAATGTCTGTGCTTCAGCTACCTGCAATTGTCTTATCTTCAGCAGCAGCAGCTTAATTAGTTATTTAATGACAGTGACGCTGCTTTTCAGTTAAGCTTGTGGGTTTTGACAAGTATTGTTACTAATATGTGTTTGGAATGAGAGTGTATGCTTTTAAAAAATGTTAATAGTGAGAGCAAGATGTGATTTGGCTTTAGAAATGATGTAAAATTTTCTGAAGAGGTAAGAAAAATAGGAACATAAATAATACCCTATAGTACCTAAATAGTACCCTGATGACATTCCTAAGAGAGCCAGTTTTAAAGTATATTCTGGACACTTAGAGTAATGTAAGCCAGCTCCTCAGCTAGTTTGCCAGCTGTAGGAAGAATCCATGTGTTGGGGGGGTGTTTATGACAGATAACAATAATATTTTCTTGTTTTGGTAATTTAAGCAGGTAGGTCAGATTACAGCCTTTGATCTATCCTTCTGCAGGAAAGGAGGAACAAGAGACTGGCTGACCTTCTAAGTAACTATATATGCATAATTTAGGTTTTTTTCTTGTGTAGGAAGTGCAGTGTAAAGGTGATGAAATAGGAAAAGAGTAAAATTGTCACCTTCTAGGGTTTTGTTACTGTCTGAGATGATTGCAGAAGATCAGTCAAAAGCATTGTTGCACAGATTATTAATACATCCCCAGCACTGAAGCTGACAAAACCTTAACAGAGCCTTTCCATCTGGAATTAGAGTTTGAATAAGAACTCCTTTTCTCCAGGCCCTATTTTGACCAGAGGTTCTGTCCCCAAAGAACTCTGTGGTAATTCTCTGGTACCCTCTGGGAAACGATCCTTAAATCCTGTGAGGAGAACCTGGGAGAGTGCTGTACTTCCGTGCTCTGTGAGTTCTCGTGGCAGTAGCCCACAGCGTGGATCTCAGGGGATGGTTTCAGAAGATGTAACACTGAGATGCAGAACCACTTGCCTGTTCTGTGCCTGTGTGTGCAGGGTGGCTTTTGTTACTAGTGTGCTGGGGTACCTTACCTGGGGTAACGTGCTGATGCCTGGGACTCTGAGTGGTGGGATGTTAGCAATCCAGCGTGCAAAGAGGAGTAGGAGTACTTGGAGACCAGCTTCAGGGTTTTGGTTTTTTTTCCTTTAATGCTATCTACTGACTCCTGACCCTGGGGTTTTTCTCCTAATTGCTCACCTGCAGTTGCTAAACCCCTTTGGCTCTTTTGGCAAGTGTTAGATGTTCTATCTGTGCTCCTCACCCAGGTTTGTTGCCATGTATTTTCCTTTTGCCCACTTCCAGGGTATTTTTTGCCTGGCATAGAGCTGTGATGAGATACGTGCATGTTCCTTCAGCTGGGGGATACCCCAAAGTAAAAGCAAGAATTAAAAGAAGTAGACTTCATAACACGTTTGCCTCGTCAGACTAATTGTGATGTTAATTGTATAATGAAGAAATACTGTGCCATGTTGACGAGAAAAAAAGCTGTCTTCTAAGGACCAAAGGAGAATCTTATTTGCAGTTGGTTGTTCTTATCTAAACCAAGTAAGAAATGGTGAGTTAAGAGAGAGACTAACTGCTTTGATTCCTACAGAGCAGTGTTCAGATTGACTACCTCTCTTCTTCCAAAACATCTGCAGTCACGTTTCTTGGTGTATTGTCCCTTCAGAAGTCTTTTCTGGTTGAGAGGTCCTTCCTGAAGGTTTCCTACCTTCCAAGCTCCTCAGTTTGTGGGTTCCATGCCAAAGTCAGTAGTGCTGTCTAGTGCTAGTTTATACAGAAAGAGGGAGTGTGTAATTGGAAAACATATTAGGTGGTTTTTTTATTCTTATTCTTTCTTTGCAGTGAGGATCTCAGGCGTTGGTTTCTTCAACAAGAAATGGATCTCTTGCGATACCGCTTCAATGAACTGACCGATAGTTTAAGGCAGAAATTCCTGGAATATGTTAATTTATCTTTTGAAGCTGTAAGTATATTACATTCTGAATTTGTGTTATGTAGCACGTGCCTGATGCTTTCTAAAATGCTCATGAAGATGGTTTTAGTGCTTCTGTTTAAAAATTAAAAAGTGCACTTGTGGCTTTAAAAAACATCCACACAGAACTTCTGAACTTAAAGAATAATCATTCCACACTCATGAGGATTAGGTGATGTAATTTCGTGCTGCAACGAGAGAATTTCAGTCTGTTCAGTCAAGCAACACTTTACTGAAAAATGTGTAATTGGAAAAGCAAGTTAATGAACAAAGTCATTCTAGTTCTTTACCAAAATTTGGAAAACCTTAAAGATACCAAATCAGGATAGACAAACCACTGTTGCTTTTGAGACTTTTTAGGGATATTACAAAAGTGTTCCTACTGCTTCTTTTGTCTGAGTGGATCAGAAGGAAATGTCTATTGCAGTTTCTGTGTTGATAATTTCAGTAACATTTTGCACTGTAACTGAACTATTTTGTTAGAAAGCTCCAGCTTTGCCGGTAGCACTTAAATTTAATTAATAAAATTTAATGTACAATCAGCACTCTATTGAAAAAGAACCTTTTTCTTAAAATACTACTTAGTTAGAAGAGCTTAAAATGCACGTCAGTCACATCTTGGAATATTTATGTTGGTGGATTGCAAGGTCTGGCAGCAGTGCATGTTGATGATGAAAGATGGCTCGGTGCAGCGTTGGGAATGCATTTGTCTAGCTAAACAGTAACACATTGCCTTTCCTGGGTCTTTGAGAGACTATTGGAAATGTCATTCTTTGCTTCCACAGACCCTTCAGCGAGTGGTGTGTTTGTGGAGCTGTATTTACACTGCTTTTTCCCCAGTCTCATATTGTCCTGTCATAATTTCAGCATTCAGGCTTGTGAGAATAAATTAATGTTTGCAGGTTGCTGGAAATAACTAGGAGTATGGCTTGGTTCCGTGCTACTGAATGTACCTTCAGTCTGTCAAAATGATTGAGAAGGTATTACTTGGTTTCCTCAACAGGCATAAGAAAGTATCATTTAATTGAAAATCTGCTTCCCTGCTTCTGCTGGTTTTTGCTCCTTCCCACCAGAACTGGAATTTACACAAAATTGATCGCTCCTTGCACTATCATGTGTAAAATGTTCGTAAAATGTGTTAGAAGTTCGTGTTTTCATGCCTTACTCTGCATCAGACAAAATGGAAATCAAACCTTGTGTTCTGCCTGCTAGAAAATGGACTGGTCTCCAGGAAAAGGAAAAAAGTTCTGATATTGCAATCCAGTTTCCGTATTGGCAAACTGAGAGGTGTTCTCCCATTGGATTTTAAGTGTTTAAGGTATCCTAAGAAAGGTAAATGTCTTCAAAGAGAAGACAGGTGCCTTGTGTGTCTCAGAAGCTCCATCTGAGGTGGGCCAGAGCTGCCGAGTTCAGACCTCAGGGTAGTGTTTTATTTAGCAACTTTTTGGAAAGAAGGAAGTAGTTAACAAGTAGAAGAAAAATTTCAGACTTTGAATTTTTTATATAACAGCAGTGAAGAATTTGAAATGATAGTAGTTCTGATCTCATGATTAAAGAGAATTTTTATCAAAGAACAAGAGCTTCCTGAAAATAAAGATGGACATGAAATTGAATGAAAATGAATGTTTTCACTTTTGTAATGGGATTTCTTGTGTCCTGTGACAGATGTATTTTGCTCCATTAGCAACATAAACAGTTGTTAAAATAAGTAAATATTTGCTCTGCAGAGCTCTACTTGATTATAAAGATGCCCTTTACTTGTAAAAGAGAGGGTATAAACTGGTCAACGTATTCATATTAAAGATGTTGACCTCAGTGTAATTTGTGTTTGAATATGCATAGGAGTATGATTGTTCAAAATTTCTACAATGTTTGTGGTAAGAAGCTTCTCTACATTTGGTGTAAATTAGGGAAGTTTGAAGCTTAGGTAAGTTCTTCACTGAAATGTTTTTACAAAGCTGTCGCTGCATCGAGTTAGTCCATCTTTAGTATTTTGTGAAAAGCCTCTGGATTCTGGGCTTTCTGAAAAAAAAAAGTTTGCTTTGAGTTTATATTTGAGACGCTTTTTGGGACTACTGACAGGTAGTTTGCATTTTAATCACTTGTAGGAAATAACTTTGGCCAGTCTGTTTTCTGGTAAGCGTTCAGGAGGCCTAAGCCGTAGTTGAATCATGGTGTCCGAGGGGTTGTTTACAATACACCTCTTTTCCAGTAAAGAAGAAGACTTACTGAAGTAATTTAACTTTTTGGACTTTACCTTCGACAGTAGCCAAAACTTCTGGGAGCAAATAGAAATGATTTTTATATATATGGATACTGCTTTACTTGGCAGAAGTCCCTTCCATGCGTTTTCCTGGAGTGATCAGGCTTGGCCTGGGAGTAGACCTTGTTGCACTTTGACAATAATAACATTTAGGAAATAATATTTTGATAAAATTTTATTACAGGTATTTACTAGCTCATTTAAAGTGTAGTTTGCCTAGAGCACTCTCATCTATTTAATATCCAGTTGTGGAGTATTTTTCTTGATGTTACCTATTCCTTGGGAAAATGGCAATTTGAATAGCATTTGCTTCATGTTAGTTAAAATCCTGCTGTCTTGCAAAAAGAGTAGTTGCTCAGAGCATTGGACTTCAAGGAATTGTTTGCTAAACTTTCTATTTGGTGATTCTGCAGTTCTCTTGTTCAGTAAAGCTTATTTTTAGCCTTATTTGACACTTGAATTTCTGCACCCCGGCCTGTGATCTTGCCTGTCTCAACTTTTTACGTAATACATCATAGGTGGCTTGCTGTCAGGTGTGCACCAAATTTTGGGGAACTGTTAAGGGGGAAGAGACTGGAAGATGGGTTAATAGTCTTGCTTTAAAATTAAGGTGACTTTTTTTTTTAGGAAAAAAACCAATCCAACAAACCAACCCACCACACATGGGTCCATGACTCACTCCATTTTCACCTGATTGTGTGTCTTGATGCTGTTTTAGAGTTATGTGGTTTGTCAGCCTTTGAATAGGTTCAAATATGTGTGTGTATCCTGCTTTTGATGTTTCCTTATCCCGAAAGAAGTGCTACGTTGCCTTTATTGACACTTTAATATGGGACATTCAATATGAAGAGAAGATTCCTCTGTATAACTGGATTATTTTTTTTTTAATGAATGAGAAATACTAATCTGTTTCCTGTTTCTAGAGGTTGCTTATTTTTATTCTATAGTTAAGAGTGTTTTCCCCTGATATATTGAATATTTTCTATCACAATAACAGGAGAATCACGGAATGGTTCTGAAGGTATTTCAGAATGTTTTCAGTCTTTTCTATATTTTATGTACTTGAAAAAAAAAAAGAAAAAGAAAGAAGAAGGGTTTCTAAGGGGCAGTACTGACATCATCCAGTTAAATACTGAAGCTTTTTATGTACATTGTGTAATTTTCAGCTCTCAAGGCATATTAGTCTATATGCAAAGTCAGTCCCTTAGGGAGCACAGGAAATCCTTAAGCAGCACTGAAGAGAAGGAAATGCTGGCATTTAAGGTGACAGAGCCCATCAGAGAGAACATGCAAACACAGGTGTGGAGTTGAGATTTACATTAATTTAGGAGATTAAAGCATTAAAATCTTACTATAAATGAGTAATTACAGCAATAATGCCTGACAGTTTCTGGCAGTAAAAGCCTCTAATACAGATTTTTAAAGGGAAATATAATGAATATTTTAATCTTGGAGCAAGTTCATAAGTATATGAAGGAAATGTATAATGTAAATGGTTTCACAGGAAAGTGACACTTGGGCTTTAACTAGAAAGTGTTTTTTCTTTTTTTGTCACAGGCTGCGGGCATTTGATGTTTTCCTTTGTCAGGCACTCCTAACTTAAACAGAGTAGATACCTGCTTTTTTCCCCTGTCCCTGAGGTCTGTTGCACTGTTAGAAAAGCACTGAGACTGGCTTAACACAACTTGTTTTTTGAGAGATCCAGGTGGGCCCTTGCTTGTCTTCTATGTTTTATCCGACATGCTGTCAGATGCTTTGAATTGTTGCTATACCTCTCCAAGAATTAAATTTGATATACTGGAATGTGGAGTGGAATAGAATGCAGGCTTTTTATCCTAAATTTATTTTTCAGTGATGTTCTGATCATCATCTTGATTGTTCTGATTTCCTGTGACCCTTCCTCCATCTTATCTTAAGCCTGTCCGTTCCTTGAAATAGACATATTTGCGCTTTGTTGCTTCCACAGGAAATGAAAATAAATAGTTATTATCAGATATTTATCAGTGATATAAGAATGGGGTATAATTGAATTCAGATCCTCTGCAATACTTCTGTTCTATGATACCTTTCTGCAGTTTGCAGAAGAAAAGAACTTCAGCGTGGTATATTTCTTCTGGAATACATCTTTCAGTGCTGCTCTTTCCTCTCCACAGAGCACAACATAACCTTTTTAAAATATCTTAGAAATTCTTCACCTCTGGAAAGCCTCTTGAAATTAAAAAAAAAAAATTATGACTTTTTTATAACTTCTAGGCTAGATGCCTTATTTTTGGGTAAGTGCCAGTTGTTGCAAAATTAAACATCTCGATTTTTTAAAATGCTGTTATAAAGCACTTTATTTTAATAAAATGCTTTGGATCATAGCAACAGGGAAGGAACAGCAGGTGGGAATAGTCAGCTGGGGGAGCTCATGCTCTGTGGTGCATCTGCCAGCATTGGAGAGGAAAGTTTTGCAGGAAACTGTAAAATAAAAAGAAAGAGCAAAATGCATTAGCGTGGGTTTTTTTTTTTTCCACAGTAGCTCTTTGATGTTGCGATTGAAGTGCTTTTTAGCAGCTTTAAGCAGTAGAAATTAAACTTCTTTAATTTCCATTTTTATGATCAGAGCACTCCTATGAGAGACTTTCTGATATTACTATTATGCTTTCTTCAAAAGCATTTCTCTCAGTAGTGGGGCAGTTGAACTACAAATATTTATACATCTTCTTGAAAAAATGTTTTAGGACTGTGTTTGTTGGGTACAGAGGATCCTAAAGTCAGATTTGGATTAATGAGAACGGGACTAGTTTGTGTCCTTACTAGGGACAGGTACAGGTGAAAGGAAACACTCGATATCATGTCTACCCACTAGAAGGTTCTGACTTTAATTATCCATTTTGTTACTGGGTGTATAACCCAAAATGCTCTTCTGAAAGGCTTTACGGCTTTGTGTTTTGGAGGCATCAAATAATATTTCTTCTTTTGCCAAACAGGATGGGGAAAAAAGTACTTAAAAGTGGGAACTGTCTAGAGCCTGATTTTACTGTGTGGAAACTTAAGCCAAGCTCAAGCAATAACTATGTCCAAGGAGGCTGCAGTTTGCATTTGTGAAGGAAACGTTTCTGAATTTTATCTTGGTTTCCTGCTACATGAATCTTATCCCTTTGCTTGAAAACCAACCATGCTTGTCTTACAGGTGACAGCAAAGGTCAGAAGTGATGCCTGTCTAAGTGGGAAGTAGTGCCTTATTGCCAAAGTAAGCTAAAAATACATATTCTGTCACTTTAGCTCCATGCTTAAAGTCATATAGAAAGAAAATTTTATGTGGAAAAGCTTAGGAGTAGGTTGTGGTTTTTTTTTTCCCTAAGTGCTAGGTCTGTTTGCAAAGTTATATCTTTTACAAGGCAGTCCTATGACTGGCTGCCACCCAAAATAAAAAGCACCCCCAGTATTCCAGTGAGCTGACACTGAGGGATGGGTAGAGGGGCTGAGGTTTGATTAAAAGACTTAAAGGCTTGAAGTGAATCTCGGTATTCTCTTACAGACTTCTTAAATAAAGCTTGATCCACGGGAGAATATAAACACATCTCATAAATCTAAGAGGGAGAGGTGTTGGCTGGAAAGAGGGGAGAACATGCACTTGGCTGCTTTTTTGTGCATCTGTCAGGATGGATGAGGAGGGGTCTTTATTTACCCTTCTCTGATGGATCCTTGAACCATAAGCATGACTTTTATTAGTCATGGAGAAAATTAGCATTTTGCTGCAGCAATTCTAGTTGTATGTATTTATTTGCACATATGGTGTTGGTGATGTTCTATAAAATTGTGGAATTGAGTAATAAAAGGGATTTGAAGAATACATAGCTACTGGGGATGTCCCTTTTCACCTTCATAAGCATAATGAACAATGGTTTGTAAATGATGCGAAATGCTAATTAAAAGTTTTAATTTGGTAATCATCTCAGTTTGATTAGAAACAGATGCTGGTTATTTGCAGAAATCTAAATGGATCCTTAGAAGATAGGTTTTTATTGCTTAAAATTGACTTGTGAAACTAAAGTAGAACTAAAATGGCAACTATACAGTTGCTTGTGCCCCTGTTGGTGCCCTGGAGCACTGTGATTCTTCCTAAACAGCTTTGTGTGGCTCACCATCCCAGGTAAATAGGACCTTTAGAGTCCACTGGAAGGTTGAATCCTTCTGTACTGGGTACTACACATACTCTCTCTGGTTTTAAGTATGTACACTTCCTGCTTTGAAATATAAATTGCAAAAAAGGCTGCAATAAAAAATTAAATGTGATGAATAAAAACATTATTTCTCCTAATCTGAAAACAACCAGACAACGATTGGAATACAATCTGAATCCTGAGGCAGATGTTCTTCTGTAACCCTGGATTTCTAAAGTAATTTAAAATGGCAGCTGTACCAGAATCGCAGAGTGCTATGGGGTTGGAAGGGACCTCTGGAGATCATCTAGTCCAACCCTCTGCTAAAGCAGGTCCACCCAGAGCAGATTGCACAGGAATGTGTCCAGGTGGCTTTTGAATGTCTCCAGAGAAAGAGACCCCACACCTCTCTGGGCAGCCTCTTCTAGGGCTCTGCCACCCTCACAGGAAAGAAGTTCCTCTTTAGGTGGAACTTCTCATACCCAAGTTTGTACCCATTTCTTCTTGTCCTGTCTCTGGGCACCACTGCAAAAAGACTGGCCCCATCCTCTTGATACCCTCCTCTTAAGTATTTATAAGCATTGATCAGATGCCCCTTCAGTCTTCTGGAGAAACACAATGGAGAATAGTTATCTTCTACACCGTGGTCTTCAGCTTGTGGTAACATGCTGTGTCACTCGGGAGTTGACCAGGTCACGCTTGATTGCTATTTATCTAATGGCTTGGAAATGATGAAAAGAACAGCAATTCCTAACCTGATCCTTGTAGATCCCTGCAAGGAGGATCCTCCTCTGGATAATTGAGGTGTTAAGTTCTTTTGTAGTGGTTGAGGTTAAGAATGTTTCCAAAATGAATTTATTCTTCACACATCAGAGAATGCAGTAACTTTGGAAATGTTTATATCACCTCTTAGTAAAGCGGCATAAAAGCTGATGGGATAGTTTGTGCAGGGTGTGATTATACTGCAAATAGAATTTACTAGCTACTGTTTTGGATGTAAGCTTCATAAAATGGTCTGCAAACACTGAAAGACTCTTTGCTGCTCATTCTGTGATTGAATCTAAGAAACGTCTGTCACCGAGTAGAATTGGGCCTGCCCTTAGCATCCTGGTCTGTAAATGGAAGAACACTGGTTAACTTGTTGCTGTATTTCTGATAAGGATTTTCCATTTGCTCTTCAATCCTATGCCACACTAATAGGTATGTGGTGATGTTTCTAGAGTAATCTGTGTTAATTGTATTGCTTTGCTTTCCTTTTCATGGATGGAGGGAAATGTTTGTCGGAAATGCAGTGAATTGGACCTCTGTCACTGGGTTTCTCTGTGGTGGTAACTCTGAATTAGCTATATAGTTCAGGAAGATCTATAAAATATCCTGACTTTAAAAAAAGTCCTAACAACATTTCAGTTGATGGATAAAAACATATAATAATTCTAAGGGCAGCCCTTTCTTTTTCTAGGAATGCCAGCAACCTGAGCTTGTGCTAAAATAGTAAGTCATAGTACCATGGAAAATAATTATATATTTTTTTCTGAATTCATTTGTGACTGGCCAAAACAGAATTGCCATCTGTAAGAAATGTTATTGTCAGATTTGTGAGCCTCTGGAATGTTTTATTTAAGGCTCTTCATACTTCTGGTAGGACAGCTGGAAATTATGAACTTTCCTAATCAAGCTACTATTCATTAACTGGCTCTATACACCTTCAATTTACATTCTTAAAATTTAATGGTATCTAGGTTAATGTTCTGGTTTTAGTTTGTACCGTGACATGTGGCAATGGGTAAGATTGACTTCTTCATCTCATTGAGGAAATGATCGTTTTGTCTGTTTCATACTTAAAATTGCAATACGGGCCAGGATTGAGAGCGGGTGTTGTGCCAGTCGAGTACCAGCTGCTCGGTGACCAAAAGAGAGTTTAATAAAGTTAACTTTCTAAGGACACCAGTGATGTGTACATGTAAATACCTGAAGTTGAGTCTTGGAAGGGGAAAGGGCTTGTGCATTGAGTTCTTGTTCTTTATTAGAAAACTTAGAAACGGCAAAATTAAATAGTTGTGTGTGTATAGTATAGTATAATGTGTGCCTGCATCTTCCTTTCTTCGGTAATCCAGAGTAGGGGCATCAAATTTATTTTGAAGTTTTTGGGCTGCCTCGCTGCCAGTGTTTGTTTAACCAAGCCTTACATATTAAATTATTCATATTTTAATCTAAATTTATGTGTCTTTGTGTTTCCAAGACAATTCTGTGATTAAAAATCAATGAATAAATTGCACATAGAAAGCAAGAAATAATGCAACTTGTCCCAAATTCTTGCTTGCTTCCTTACCTCTCATGCCTTCCCTTTTCAGGTCTTGATTTTTTTCTAATTTTCCTACATCACAAAAGTTTACAATGAAGTGTTGAATTATTTCAAGCTATAATAGGTGACCTATTGTCACTGAAAAGGGAAAATCCTTTTCCTGGTTGTATTTGTTTGTGCAAAGACAAGACTGGCTTGGTGATAAGCAGGTTTGGGTTTAATAAACTGGCAACAAACCAACAGGGCAAAACTAGTCATTTATTTTCTGTGGGGTGGGTTGAATCAGTTGAGTGTGGAGCATCAGATCAGCTTCCATGAACCAAGAAAAATAAATATATGTGTTTCCTGATGCCCTGTAAACAGAGCTGTAGGCATGACCTAACTGAAAGCTCGAGTCTGAGTTTATAAGGAGCTTCATTTCATGGCATTGCATCTTCAGTCCATTTTATGCAAGTTTGTGGAAAAAGGGGTAATCCTTAATGCTGACACATGTGTATTTTTAATGTTTCAGTCTTTAGGGAAGCAAGTTCTATTTTTAAGTGTGTTCTGGAGTTATCTCCTAGCTTTAGTTAGAAGTTAGGGATATCCTTATTTCTTCTTCCTCTCCTCTCTTTGTGCCAAACACAAAGGCAGCATGAATTTGGTTAAAAGGCCAGGAGCAAAGTGTTTGTGGGGCTGCTGAAGGTTTGCCTAACCTATAAGATACTTGAGGCTGTAAAAATTAAATTATTTAACAGCTTTATAAGTGTTATTTATTTATATGATAAATATTGGTTTGCAACAATATTTGCGTTTGTTTCAAAAAAATACAAGTTCTGATGAAAAACATATTTTTGGTAACACTGTCCACAGTCTTATCCAAATATTTAGTCATGGTCCATTAACCTGTTTTTCTGGAGGTTTCTCCAGGATTGCTTTTATCTCAACAGTATTAAATTGTTTGCTAGTAAGATGCAAGAAAATATAAAAAAACCAGTGTGACTTCACATCTGTACGAGGTTGATATGGTCATATTACTCATAAAGAAGGATCTAGACAGATGGGGAAGTTTGGAGTCAGTATAATTATTTTATGTGTGTACTGAAAGATTAAAAAACCCCAAACCCCTTGAAATTAATACTGAATAAAATGCTTTTGTTTTTTGAGAATCAAATAAGCAAGAAATCCTTGCCTGCCTTTCTTGTTCTCCTCCCCCCCCCAAGTATTGCAAGCCTGTCTTTAAAACAGTCACTAGACTGTTTCATGTTTGGGCTTTTTTTTTTTAGTGAGATATTCTAGAAGAAATAATGCAATTGTAATCACTGTAGTTACACAATATGTTGTATTATTGTTACTCGAAGACATTTTCACTGGCATAGTAAACTGGGCTCTCTTAAGCAATATCTACTGAGAAAGTATAGAACTGTTATATTTGAAAAATGAAAGTCACTCTTCTGGATGAAAATGAAAACAAGAAATATATCATCTGTAAGGAGAAGCAGGGTTTGGATAGCACTATGTGAAATTCATATATAGTTCCAGGGTGTCCCATTTGAAAAGCAGGAATCTTTTAAAGATTAACAAGTATAAGATTGTTGGTGAGAGTGTTTTATAGAAAATGTTTTCTCATATCATTTACACAAACACATTTAATTGTTTTGCTATAGCTCCTTTGTTGAAGAAAAATGGTTTCCTTAGAGGCTTTTTTTCCTTGAGGATTAGATTTTCTTTTTTTTTTATTTCTTTTTCAACTGAAAAGAAGGAAAAAAGCTTTGTTTAAATGCCCATTTAACTTCATAGAATTGTTGATTAACAAATCAGATATTCTGCTCTGTTCAGAGAAGAAACCAAACGACTTAAGCACATCCCTTCCCATGGAGGGGAAGGACACCCAGTGCCTTTTTAATCTTGGGTTTAGAGTCTGGGTATCTCTGGCGTGTGATAATTTATTACTTTTCTCAGGTTTCGAAACCCCAGCTTAATCATGGTTTAAAGCAGAACAATTTCATTTCAGATTTTGTTGTTAATTATTTTCTGTTGAATAAAACCCCCAAATGACTTATTGGCTAGTAGAATCATTACAGTATGCTAATTTTAAGTGTGGCCTCTGTGCTGTTTTTGGTATGTTATTAAATAATCAAAAAGCACAATATATATTTATGTATATGCAGTATTTAAGTTTTTGTATTAGGAAGGGTAACATTGTCTTTTATTTTTTTTCAAGCTAGAAATTTTCGCTTAAATACTTCATGTTGTTAAATTAAAGCATTAACTGAGCTGTTTCAGGAACTCGAAAAGCACTAACATTTAGAGACCAGTAAGTATACCACTGTTCTCAGTCTTAAAAAAAACCCCAATATTAAAAAAAAAACCCAACAAAACCAGAGATATAAATCTATGAAGATATGTCTTTTTTTAAAAAAAAAGTCTAGATTTAAAGATGAGCTGAAATTGATGTTTTTGTTAAAAATCTGTCAAAGTTGTTTAAGTCCTTACTAATTGCCCTTGAGTCATCATACTTAATGCATATAGTAATTCTAGATATGGGCATGGATTGTCTCCAGTTTCATTTTGAAGAGGTTGGCTTTTAGAAAACGTGTTTTATGGTTCTTGTGTTAATGTTTAAAATTTACTTTATGTTAAAATCTTCACTACTGCTTCAGAAGGAAAGATATTTAACAGGGGATGACATAATTACAGAGCAAGTGATCCTTTAGCTTGTATTATTTAAAAAAAATTTAAAAGTCTTATTCTAAAGTATTTCAACAGTTTAAAACCAAGCTCTTGATTTTTAGATTAGTGAAGACCTGAAAAATGAATTGGCAAATGAGTTATGTACATCAACCCCTGGCCTCAGTATGATTAAAGTTAAAGAGCAGATGTTCTATAAGGTAAGTAGAAATTGGTAAGTTCCACAAATTTGCATTCGTTCTCTTTTAGTTAAACTTGGAGTTACTAATTTTAAGTTTACGTAATACTATTGCTAACGGTTAATCAAAGGATCTAAATTAACTGACACCTGCTGAAAGTAGGTTTGGTCTCCTCTTTGTATTAGAGCAAGAAGAGAAAGGTGAGAAGGATCTGATGTAGCCCACTGATTCTTCTTTGGAGCAAAGTTGATTGGATTCCAAGACTTTTTATATATAGCCTACATAAATCAAATATTTCAAGATGTCTGAGACAGACAGGCAGCAGAAGTCCATTTTCAAATATCAAATGAGTAAATAATGGAAAGCTACATAATTTGCCTAACAATCATAGAGGCAAACTTTAAAGTGTCTTATTTTGCCTGGTTGCATGGCTTTCTGTTAGTAAACAGTATTTTCCCACCAAAACAATGATCAGCTATTCCAAACTCAACATTTAATTTCAGAAGCCTTTGTGTTTTGCCTGGATAGAGCTCTGTTAAAAGACAGAGAATGACTTAAGGTTTTCCTGGTCCATATTGAACCTCAGGCTTGTAAATATCGTTAATGCATTATTTCAATCTTCCACAGTGTGGGTTTTTCTTCTTTCTCAGGTTGGACTTGCAGATGCTGTGGATCTCTTCAGAGCCAGAAGAGTGTTTATTAAAGATGGCTTTGCATATGTGCCACTTAAGGAGATTGATGCAATTGTTTGTAATAACTATAGAACCAAGTTATCTAAAGCACTGGCGGTAAGTCTGGTCAAGTCTGTTTTTTACAACTTTCATTGCATTATTAAGTGACACTCCTGGGCAGTAGCAGTCTTTTGGATTTTTAAATTTATCTGCTTCCCTCTAGAGAATAACAGAAACCCTATGAAAAGTGCTGACAGCACTTTAAAGTTCATTATGAGCTGGGAGTTCATTAATTTTAAATGGAGTTTAGCATATGATATGCATTGTAAAGAAATTCCTGCTGGAGGATTTAAAAACTATTTCCCTCATAGAGACTACCACGACTTTTCATTCAAAATGTTAAACCCATAGAGAGAACTGTTTTTAATCTTTGTATCAATCTTTTCTCACACAACATTGCAACACTTTTTTTTTTTTTAAACCAGTGAAATAGTGATTTTTTTTTTCTTTTTGCTGTTGTTAGTGAGAGCTGAAATGAGGATAAGTCAGAACACGTCAGGCAAAAAATAAAGTCTGCATTTTATGAATGTTCAAGGTATCATATCTAGTTAGAACACCAATGGTAAATACTCTATGTGAATGTTCTGTTAGTAATTTGTTGATCAAATCAGACATTGTTATTTTACAGTATTAGACTCTTCAGAGGACTTAAAAGTTGTTGATCATGTATAATGCCCAGAATTTCAGTTCTAGAAAATACAGCATTGATTAACGTGAAGGCAGTTTGGATTGCTTTTTAAGAAATGTTTTTAAAGCCTTATATTGCTGTGATACGTGAATATCAAGGTGAACCATGAGTGTTTGGTAAACAAACTGTGAAGTAAAAATGCATTCCTTTGAAAAGCTGCCAGTATGCTAAGTTTCTAATTTGTTAATTTTGTATAACTGGAGTCTGTGAGCTGCTTTAATGCATGGTGAAAATCAAGATATTCTTCTGTGAACATTTCCATTAGAACTCTTCATACAACTCCAGCTAGAGACATCCTGGTTTCATTTGATGCATAATGTTCTTGCTGAAAGCTGGTAACGCTCATTTGGGCTTTACAAATGATGAATGTGTTCTGTAGAAACGTGGCTAAGTACACAGGTTATCTGCATGTTTAAAATACTTCTGAGAAGCTTCAAGGACTTCTGGAATTTTTTTGTGAGTAGCTGAGGAGAAGTCTGAAAAACAGCAGGAACTGAAATCAGTAGACTACTTGACTTCAGTTGGGGTCATAAAATTAGGATTCTATGAGGTAGTTTGACTTTGGCCAATATTCCTGGTTCTAAGCTTCTAAGGGACAAAATACCCTGAATATAGGTGGTGGAAAGATGCTTTTTCAGGTATGTCATGTTGAGGAATCTTTCTTGCAGCTTTCCTTAGTGGTTCAATTAATCGGTGCTGAAGCACCAAATTTTTTGGGGGTGGATTGCTTATGTGGTGTTATTGATTACGTGTTCTCTGATGCATGTTTTCCCTCTTGGGAGTTCTTTGGTGCTATTCCAAGGAGTCACTCGCATGGGGGAGTTATCCCTAGGCAGGAATGAGTTTATGATGAAGGCCTGCTCTGTCTTTTCCAAGGTGCTCTGAAGTTCTTAACACGGTATGGCAGTGTGCTTGTCCTAAACCTGCTCTTCCTAGGACTCCAAAGCATTGAATAATTCCTATGGTCACCTACCCTTGTTTGGGTTTGAAGAGTTTATTTTACAAAGACCTGTAATTATTGATGATAGCATAACTGAACTTTCCCTTCATAGTCTAGTGGCAATTCTCTGGTAGATCTCTCATACCTGCGTTTAAACCCAGTTCCTATTTCCCCATATTTGAGCCCAGCAATTGAAGTAATGACTTGTCTTCAAATTATAACTCTACGGCAAAAAGTTCCTTTGGTGAAAAGACTTTGTCCAAATATAATATAGGATCTAACCATCTGCAAATAAAAATATAAACTGAAAATAATACAAGCTGGTACTGTAAGAAATCAAAATTCTAGTGTTAAGATGTACAGTTTTGGTAGCACGTGTTTCTTCTGAAGTTAATGCCTTCAGTTTTTCACTTTGCAGTATGATCTTGTGTAAAATGATAAAGTGTCTACAAATCAAATTGTTGGGTTTTGAGGACTTGGAAAACGCCAGTGAGGTTTTCCTTTTTGCTAATTTTTAATGCTTTTTTTTTTGTTTATTCCTTTCCCGATTTGTGATATAAATTTCAAAATTCTTGGAATCAAGTTGCTCCTAGTTTTATTAATATTTGCAAGGATTTGTCAGTTAAAATTAAATATTAGTCAAATATGCTATGTGTTCAAAGAACCTGCTAATTTGGGAAAAGTATCAGTATACATAGCACCACCTGCAAAATATTTTCTTCCTAAAACACCTACATTTTCAAGCAGTGAAGCAGAAGGCTTTATGTAGTGGCATTAATGTTGAGAAAGTATGATTAATGATGGTCTTGTCACTTGAAATTCATTTCAGGTGTTGCATTCCCAGTGTTAACATAAAGTAATTCACTGTAACAGAAATGGATGATTTTTATAATATGCACATACAAGGTTAGTGAGGGAATAACTTTGGCTTAACTCGCTTAAAAACGTGATGGCAGTGACTCTGTCCTCTGAATCTCTCAGATCCAAGTTTGCTGGGAGAGTTTTGCAGAGGAGCAGCTGCTCTTCATTTCTCACTAGTGTTATGTTGTAAGGTGCTTGTCTGAGGCACAGGCCTACTGAATAAAATGGTGATATTTTGAGTGGGTGAAGTGAAATCAAGGGAAGTGACTCTGTGGTTTTGTGTTGGGGGGACTCAAGCCTGTACATGGAATGGTTATCTCCAAGACAAGGAAGCTCACTGGACTTTTCTTTGTGGACTTTTTTTTTTTTTGTGGACTCTTAATTGTCCCATTGTTGGCTATTTTCCGTATGTCCGTGTTCTGTCTTTTCCACTAATTGAAATACATGTTTTTCTTTTGGAGATTACGTAGCTTGCATGAAGTAACTTTAAATAACGTTAGGAGTCTAAATGAAAGTTGCCTGTATTCAGTATTCTGCCTTTTAATTTCTTCTATCTGCTTCTGGCATCTCCTACAAAGCACTTCAATTTGCAGCATAAACAATGGCTGTGGTCTCTGCATGGTCCTGTTTGGTTTGATTTACGTGGAAATGTTCCCATCTTCTAATCATTGTAGGTGTTTCATGATAGTAAAACTAACGAAGCAAGATGTGCAGGACTTGAAGTAACTGTTGAGATGTTCCCCAAACTTCAGAAAAGCTGTTGGAATAGAATATATTAACAGGAAGTACAGTTTTATTTCTATGTTGTGGGATACATGCAATAACCTGGAAATGCATCATTTAATATAGTACCTGTTTAATGTCATGAGACAACAACTTATGACTGTGGAGGTAACAATAATTTGAGAACTAGGCCCTATAGTCAGTAAGAAGGAACTTTAACAGTCTCTGCTGTTGGTAAGTGAGCAGAAGCCTGTATTTCAAGATGACTCTGTGGTAGGAATCTGAGTTTTCTCCTGATTATTTTCTTACTGCCTTCTGGGACCCAGAGACAGCTGCCAAGTGATAGCAGTAGTGGTATCGCTTGGAGTTGTAACTCCAACTGGAGTTGGTTTCCATGAGACTTAATGACAAATCATTTCTTCAACTGGAGCAAGAAAAAGTCTGATTTTAAGAACTGGGCAAAGGAATATACTCCACAGAGCTTTCAAATAGAAGAAAATTTAATTTATGTAGCAGAAGTGATGAAATGAGTTACCAGAGCGATTAGACAAAGGGACAAGCAAGAATAAGCATTTATTTATATTCTACAGGAACTGCAAATTTAGCATAAATATTTACAGTTTAAAGTCATAAACAATTTGAAAGTTGGGACAGAAATGGCATGTTCTTTAGAAATGCTACAAAAAATTTACTGTCAGGATTTGACCACCTTTGTTCAAAGACGTAGCAATGTTGCTTTTCACCAATCACGAGTTTAAGAATCCATTTATTAAGCGCAGTGAATAACTGTTGTGTTCTAAAAGCAACTACATCACTTAAAAGAATTGGTTTAGACAAAGCACATCTAAGATTTATCTTCCTCTACAGAATCCTGCAAAGTTTGAGTCAAGGTTCAATATATTCATTTCAAGGGAAGTTTATGATTTACTGTACAGGGCCGAGGGAGGTAAATTGTGTCTCTTCAACCACTTACTAGTTTCATGTGTGGTTCAAACTTGGATCTCAATAATGGACCTCTGTTAATGTACAGACAAGTGACAAATGCAGGTCCCCACTATCACAGAAGCTAGTGTTATTGAGATTCTATTGAGATGGAATCACAGAAGGGTTAGAGCTGGAAGGGACCTTAAAGATCATGGAGTTCCAACCCCCTGCCCTGGGCAGGGACACCTCCCACCAGCCCAGGTTGCTCCAAGCCCCCTCCAGCCTGGCCTTGAGCCCCTCCAGGGATGGGGCAGCCACAGCTTCTCTGGGCAACCTGTTCCAGTGTCTCACCACCCTCACAGGAAAGAATTTCTTTCTGGTATCTAATCTAAATCTCCCCTCTTCCAATTTAAAACCGTTGCCCCTTGTCCTGTCACTGCACTCCCTGACAAAGAGTCCCTCATTGGTAGGTTGCTCTGCTCCCCGGAGCCTCTTCTTCTCCAGGCTGAACAACCCCAGCTCCCTCAGCCTGTCCTCAAAGGGGTTGTGCTCCATACCTCTGATTCATCTTTGTGGCCCTTTGCTGGACCTGTTCCAACAGGTCCATGTCCTTCCTGTGCTGAGGACTCCAAAGCTGGACACGGGACTCCAGGTGGGGTTTCACGAGCGCAGAGTAGAGGGGTAGAATCGCCTCCTGAGAGCTGCTGGCCACCCTTTTCTTGATGCAGCCCAGGATGGGGTTGGCTTTCTGGGCTGCCAGCACAGAATGTGTTTTTTCTGTCCTACCAACGATAAAGATCATCTGACTATTGGGGAAGGACTAAATCTTAAATCCTTTTTTTCAGTCAGAAGGAAACGGGAAATGACTCTCAGTAGCTCAAAGTCAGACATGAAATAAATTGAACAACTGATAGTTGTATCAGATGACGCTTAGTTAATTAATGTGCAGAATCTTTCTAGAGGTTCTTATGCTTCTTTAAGCAGCGAGTGTAAGAATAAAGGATATTTAAGTCTTATCTCAGAAATGCCTTTGCCAAGATGTGTTTAAAAGAAATTGTAAAACTAATTTAAAATAACCACTAATTTTACTGATTACAAAACTCAAGTGTTTTGAACTCTTTTAAGAAAAAATGTGGCAATATGCTTTTTGAACTTAATGAATATTTATTTTTTAACTGTTTTAAATATAGATGAACTGAGTATTTTTAAAAATGCTAGTCACTGTCACTGCAGCTGATTTCTGGGTGGTCTCATTACATGACTTTCCATTTTACTGCAATTTCCCAAGGGGAATTTCATCTGTTAATTTATTTCTGCTGCAGTTAATTGCTAATCTGCATACTTATGCTAGAGAGGAAGTGGACGTTTTTTGTTCTTGTAAATTAAGATTATTTGTCAGAATAGTTTTTATTTTCCTGATAACATGAAAGCAGGACCTGTATCAGGGACAGTGTATATAGCTGAGCAGAATTTTTACAATAAAACCACTCCCCGATGTCTAATGGGCAGTCTGTACAGGGGGTCACTGGGATCACTGGAGTGCTGTCTTCCAGAAGTATTAGAAATGTGGTTTAATGAAGCTGCAAATAGAGAGCCTGGGCAGTTAAACTTGGATCCAGGAGTACTGGGCCTGGCCCGCTCCCTTCCCAGCTGTGCCTTCATTTTGTGCCTCTGACTCCTGAAGAAGCAGATCCTTATTTGAATGATTAATTTGCTGCAGGAGAGCATCAGGTGCCTCTGCGTTGCCTCTGCTTTGCTGTCAGGCTCTTATTGGATCATTGGTCACCAGCAACCTACCAACCTGAGAAGGGTCCTACTTCATCCTTGAGTACTTTGACTGCAGAGATAGATTTTTAAATTTGGGTAGTTGGTGTGTTATGCTCAGCTGATTTCCTCCCCATCCCAACTGTTCTCTTCTTAAGTTTCTCTTGGGTACCTGACACGGATTGTGAAAGGCTTTTTTGTTGGTTGGTTCCAGAGGAGAGCCACCAAGCTGGTGAGGGGTCTGGAGAACAAGTCCTAGGAGAGGCTGAGGGAACTGGGCATGTTTAGTTTGGAGAAGAGGAGGCTGAGGGGAGACTTCCTTGCCCTCTACAACTCCCTGAAAGAAGGGTGTAGAGAAGTGGGGGTTGGCCTCTTCTCCCAAGGGAATGATGACAGGAGCAGAGGAAATGGTCTGAAGTTGGGGCAGGGGAGGTTGAGATTAGATCTTTGGAAGAATGACTTTCCTGAGAGAGTGGTCAGGCACTGGAAGAGCTTGCCCAGGGAGGATGGTGGAGTCATCACCATCCCTGGAGGTTATTTAAGAAACATGTAGATGTGGCACTTCAGAGCATGCTCTAGTGCCCAAGATTGATGGGTTGGGGTGGGTTTTTTTTTTTTTTT
>BJBW01001880.1:32109-54827 GCA_004320125.1 Scolopax mira
TTTTTTTTTTTTTTTCCCTAAATACCTGAAGTAGTGACCTACAGAGAAATACTGAGCCACTGATGCAAGCTACCTCTTGCTAGGGAGCACACTTTCTCGTTAATTTTCCATTCCTTATTAAGGAGTGTAGCCTGTGTTTCTCTCTGATGCATCTGCATAGACAGTGGTCTTGAGTGATCCATTGAGCCTGAAGAACAGTATGGATTGGAAGTTGGGTGTGCAAAAGTTACTGAATTAGCTTTCCTTAAGAGAAGCCTTGTGCTGCTGTGTGCCATCCTTACAAGTCTACCTTATCTGCTTGGATTGAGAAGCTCTGAAGTCCTGAAGTATGGCAGTGGCTTTGTGTGGAGCGCTTTGCTATAAATTGAAATTTCTTTGCCTAAAGTAGATTTCTTTCCTCTTGAGGTATGTGAGGAGGAGGTGGTCTACAGTGATTATCTCTAGATTAGTAGGCATGTCTGTGTGACTTTACCTGGGATCGTTTTCATTATTCCTTGAATCTTCTGTTACTGTGAAATAGAAAACCAGGAGAGATTTTCTGTAGGCTTGACACATATTACGTACTTTTGGTAGTTTGTCAAGTGGAAGTATATATATGTAAATGTCTTGTATTATCTCATTTGTCTGATGATGCCTCATCTATCTGAAGGAGGAGACACAGAAGTACTATAATATAGATGTTTTGAAAGACAACGATAGATTTATTCAGCATCCTGGGGCACAGGAAAGACTAGGTATCAGTAAAATTTTGTAACAGATTGTATGTTCGGTGTCTGAGTTGTAGGAAGGCAGCAAATAACATGAACTATCAGGGAAACAGATCAACGAAGACATATAGTTTCAATTTACATGTAGCTTGTGATCTTTTTAGCTGTAATTTTATTCTATGTTTATGTCAACAAATTCCTTTTTATGTAAATACTAGTATTTTTCTGTTTGTAAGGAATAATGTTTAATTTAAATAATCTGTAGTCTTGAATAAATAGTAGAAAGCAAAGGTTTTTTTATTATCGTCTGCCACGAGTTAAGCAAAATGACATGATTTATTAATGACTACAGCCTTTGTTTATACATGTACATATGAAAGAAATGGATTAAACTTGGCTGTAATTCTTACAGCTTCTTAAGTAGTAAAAAACCACATCCGTTTCCCTGGTTGTCTTCCTGGTTGTGCTGCCAGAATGAGGCGAAGATTGTTCTGTTACCAGCTTTGCTAATCCCAAAGGGTTTGTGTTTATTTTTACTCCATCCTTTGGATGCATACTCAGTAGAAGTCTGCCTCGCTGGTGCACCTACTCTTACAGACAAATTGTCAATGCATTTTTGTTGCTGTTCTTGACCGAGCCACGATGCTCATGGTGTATGTGTCCAGGTGCTGGAGAGGTCGCAGCAGCACCCTCTGGCCTTGGCCATCATCATCATGCCTGAAACACAGCCTTTCTGTATAGTGATGGTGTTATTCCTTTGAGGAGATCAAGACAAGGGGTTTGAGCTCTTGATTCTAAAGAAAAATGTGTTGTATTTAGTCTAATGAGGAATGTATGGAAATGAGGTTGATTTCATTCTCTTGGTGTGCACCGAATGCAAATAAGCATTTTGCTAAACGTCATTAATTTTTAGTTCTGTGATTAATTTCCCTGTATCTGTCAGTACGAACTGATAAGCAAACGTTAAGAAATGATCGACATTTAAAAATTGTGATGATGTCTTAACAGTGGCCTCGTGAATCTGCTTGCATGTGGCATTCCTGGTTCTTGGGCTTTTACGTCCTTGTGAGGTGTAGCTCACTCTGGTTTTTAACCTGGCGTAGCAGGCAGCATCTGGTGCTTTCAAAGTTTTCAGTGTCCGAGGCAATACTATGCTTTGTCCATGATGTCATGACTACATAGATTAATCTTTGAGTCGTTAGACCTCGTTCCATAAGGTTTAGCATCAACTGTAGCAAATATCTGACCATAAATGAGTAATTATGTTTTTCTCTGAATTATTGCTGAGACAGCCTAGTGTCGATTATGTTTTTTAATAGGCAATTCCTGTTCTTCTTTTCTCTTCTTAATCTTTTGAGTTTGTTCCTAATGTCATTGTATTCTTGCTAAATGGGCAGCTCTTGTTCCCTTTTTTAACAATCTGTGTTAAAAGCTTTGTATTATCTTTAGAAGATAAGTGATTCTTCCATAATTTTTTGTACCAACTAATGCAGATACTGGAAAATAATGCTCTTTTGACTTATCCGTAAGATGGAAAACTAGCTACTCATCCATTTTGTAAAACTCTGCTTCTGTTTTCATGTCTCTTTAGCTTTCTAAGATGATACCTTGTGCATTTTCTTTTGGCATCCTTTCAGGTTCCCTCCAGTCTTCTGTAACGGGACCATCACCGTCTGGCTGTAAGAGTCACCCTGCCTTGAGAGCATTGGGTTTGGCCTTATGTGCTTCTCTGCTTCCGCAGTGATCTGTTCTTGGGGCAAGATAAAGCAATACAATACTCTGGAAAATGATTTGGCACCTTTTCTGACATCATTTGTCTGTAAGAAGCATTTTTCCTATGGCTCCTTTTCGCTGCTTTCTTCATGTACCAAAGCTCTTCCTACAGCTTGTGACAGTCTTACTTAACATCACAAAAGTAATAAGGGAAGTAGTAGAGAGATCTGACTTAAGAATAGCATTTTGTGGCATGTGCCTTTTCATTTTGACTTCTTGAGCTGACTTTAAAGAGCAGAGATAATCTCTTACACAAATAATTTCCCATTAATCCTTGCTTCATAAAACAATGTCATTTATGGGTTGAGGGGTGACTGTCATTGCTTTGGCATGTTATCAGAGCTGTTTTTTCCTTATATCCATTTCTTATTTTCATTGTTTCTTGCACTTATTTGGAAAAAAAAATATTTTCTCAACCTCAGTAACCTTATTGTCCTTGTCCCAGGTAATTTTTCTCCTGCTTGAATATTCTGTGCAGGCTTAGGCTTGGTGAGGTTTCAAGTTAGCATGAAAAGAAGCTATTGTCTTATGCAAAGTAGAGAGTGGCATTTCACATGATTTTCAAAAATCATTAGAGAAAACATTGTAAAAAGCAAAATTCAATTACTGTGCAGATTCAGAGTCTGGGTTTTTGTAGTCATAGCAATGATGGGATATGTTGACTGCTATAGGAGGTCTGCTTAGTAAGACCCTAACCCAGACCCCTCACCTCAATGTCTTTCTCATAGTGAGGGGCCCAACACACGAGTGTGTTTCAGGAAATAAAGTATTTAATGAGTATTTAAAAAAAAAAAAAAGTCATGCAACACATCTGGTCACAGTTAAGTGAGAAGAATCACTAGTGCCTTTTTGGTGTCCAAGTGTTATGTCGAAACCAATCTGCAAGAGAATTTGTAAGTTGTCTCTCATTGAGAAGTGATTATTTGTTGTTATTTGCTCTTGCTGTGTCCAGCCCAGAACAAGCCTAAGCTGTATTTGTGTCTAGTCACTTCTAACTTGTATATTGACCTTATTTTTTTATATATATTGTATTTAACAGTGGCTTTGTTGAACTATGTAGTAAGTAGCTTTTTTTGGTACTTTATTTAGTCTTTCTCTACACAGGTTATTTTCTGTCATGGGAGTATGCCACAAGTAGTTGTGAGCAGCTTAGATCCTTTAGGGCTTTACAGTTGCTTGGCTGCCATGGCGAAAGAGATTTGATGCTAGCAGCAGGAGTTCCTTGGCTAATATAAATACTGGGACTAGTAATTACAGCCTCTGATCCTCTGCCAATAGTAATTACATCCTCTCTTCCTCTGCCCCAGGGGAGGTGAACTGCTGTAACTCAGGAGGAACCAAACGTCTGCTGTCTGTTGCTATCAGACCCTTGGCCAGTACCCATTGTATGTTTTCATGGATCCCCATGGATCATAAGGTGTGGTTTGAAGAACGCCAGAATCATACAAAGAATATTTACTCACAGGCTTTGCCTGACAATATGCTGGTCTGGATTTAGAAAAAGGATACTGGATCTGTTCAAAGACTAATGCTTGAGAGATATGTTCTTCATAAATACTTTTTTTGTCCTTGGGCTACAGTTATTATGTGCATTTTTTTGCTCAGTGTCTAACTATTTCATTAGCCATCTCACTGTAAATGTATGCACTGGGAGCAGCTTTCAGATTTTCTTCCAGATGACCAGTAGTCAGAAAAAAAATACAGGCTGGGGAGAGTCATGGTCCTAATAGTAGCCTCTGATATTTTCCTGGTGTCCTGTCTGTGAAATCTGGTCTTGAAAAGTAGTAGACGTACCTCAGATGCTAGTAAACTGTTGTGTTTGTATGCTAATTTTTTCAATTACATTGTTTTCCGATTAGAGGGCTAGTTTCCTGTGATTATTTTGTTGTTTAGATACTTTAGAATTTAACAAATTGAGAACTTGTAATTGACATCTAACATGTTTTCACAGAATCACTGAGGTTGGAAGGGACCCTTTAAGATCATCCAGTCCAACCAGTGAAAAAAAAACCAAACACAAAAAAACCCCACAAACAAACAAACAAAACATATACCACAAACAAAAACAAACCAACCCTACACCACACTCAAAACAACACCAACCCAACACTAATCCATATCCCTGAGCACCATGTCAACTCGTCTCTTGAACACCTCCAGGGATGGTGCCTCAACCACCTCCCTGGGCAGCCCATTCCAAGGCCTAACAACCCTTTCAGGAAAGAAATATTTCCCAATATCTAACCTGAACCTCCCCTGGTGCAACTTGAAGCCATTTCCCCTTCTTCTGTCATCTGTGATGGGAGAAGAGACCGACCCCACCTCTCTACACCCTCCTTTCAGGGAGTTGGAGAGAGCGAGAAGGTCTCCCCTCAGTCTCCTCTTCCCCAGGCTGAACACCCCCAGCTCCCTCAGCCTCTCCTCATAAGGTTTGTTCTCCAGACCCCTCACCAGCTCCGTTGCCCTTCTCTGGACCTGCTCTAGCACCTCAATGTCTTTCTTGTGGTAGGGGGCCCAAAACTGGACACGGCACTCGAGGTAGGGTCTCACCAGTGCCGAGGACAGGGGGACGATCACCTCTCTTTGTGGCTGTGTCTTGTCTTCAGCATTGGAGATGGTTTTTTTGTGTGGTTATGGTTGTTCTTGATGCAGTATTGTAGCATTTATCTTATATAAATATTTGCATTTATCAGAAGTTGGTAGTGAAATAAAGTAAATTATTTCCTTTTCCAGGCTTGCTGTAAAGAGAAGGGTTCCAGTACACCACCACTGAGTTTTAAAATTACTAGCTATCTGGAACTAGATATAAACCAGGACTAAATTAAAAGGTGTGAAAGCTATCATTAAAGGGCAAGTCAGTGGTAAAACAGTTGATAAAATCACTGAAGAACCTTCACGATTACTGGAGGCAGTATTATTTAACAGAAGCTTTGGATTTTGCTGACAAGGTAGCTTTCTAAGTGGCTACTTCAGTCTACATATAATTAAAGCCTGAAAGACACTATATACTGTTGTAAGAAAAACGGAATTGATACTCTGTTTGGGGGGAAAAGATCTAATGAGCATCTTGGTAGCTGTCAACTTTAACTTCATGTTAGATTGCAAAAAAGTACAAGAGATGGGTTCATTTACATACTTTCACCCTAACATCCAAGTGAAATGAGTATATGCAATGATGGAAAAACCAGCAACAGTTCACTTACCAAATAAATAAGGTTTAATTATTGAAAAAAAATTGCTTTAAAGACTCAATATTAATCTTCAACCCAGATGTTATTTATACTTGGGTGTGAATATGAAAGCGAGGCATTTCCAAATGGAAAAAAGAAATCAATTACTTTCAGAAACAAGTGCCTCGGGAAAACATTAATTATTATTCTGAATGCATTTGACAAATGCTGAGCTGAAATTAGTGGAGTTTGGTTTCTTCAAAGTTCTTAAAGTATTAGGTAGATATCTAGGACACGCTAGCAAGGAGTTCTTTACAACTCTTAATTTGTTTCTTCTGCCGTAGAAGACTTGTCCTTGGGCAGGTTGAATTAACTGACTAAGCATAAAAGGCATTTTATATAATGCATATATCTAGAAAATATTTATAATTTTGAATATGTATTTTATAATACAGTTTCTATTTATATATAGCTTTTAAATTGTTAGATATAGCATTTTAGCATCATTGATAATAACTGTGGTGCCATAGAGTCTCAAAAAAGAAAATTAGAGTGCTAAGGATATAACTTGAATTATTTTTTTTTAAATAAATTAGCTGTTGCCTTTGATTTACTTCTTAAAGGTTCTTAAAACTTTTAATTCTCTGTGATTTTTCTTTGGGCTGGTTTGTGTTACTGTGAAGAGAGAGAGAAGGAAGCGGTGGGGAGTTTTATTTAACAACAAACCAACCCAAAACCAAACAAACCCACAGAACCAACTTTAGCCTTATATTGATGCCTATATCAGCCACTAGAGATTCATAAGGAAAATTTTTTCTTGTCCTTTGAAAATGTCAGAGTTGTTACATTTGTAGTAGGACCCAGTAATGCCAATCCCTATTATTTATTTTTTTCTTCCACACACTTGGTGTTGAAATATGAAAATAATCTAAATGCATTAGGTATTCAAACATATTGGCCTATTGTAAAAAAGAAAAAAAGACAAAAAAAAAGACAATGGTAATGTTGAAACCATTTTTGCTTTCATAGTTTTGTTACTTTTCAAAAATGTTATCTCCTATTACATAGAAGGTGTGTGAACAATTCACGTGGAACGGATGGAATATTAATTCTTTGCCTGACTTTTTATTGAACGTATTTCAGTGCAAGCGCTGCCAAAACAACTTTTAATAGCTGAAAAAAAGCCTTGGCAAAAATGACTTATTAATTTTGTACAACGCTTGAGGTTTGTAACACGCTGTGAAAGGTTAAATCCCAACTTTTTTTTCCAGAGGAAATTGATCAGTGCTAAAATGTCAGCTGTCGAGGTAGAGCGGCGCAGCGGCATGCAAAGGCTTCATTTCAGCTGCTTTATTTCAGGTTCCCCAGCTGCATAGCATTTGCATTGTGACATTTTGGTACAACATTAGTAAGGTAGCTGATGCTTCCCAATCAATCGGGTTTTGTTTGGCATGAGGCAAACTTAGTTGGACCTTGAAGGAGTTTTTCTGGAACGCGCTTAAATCGAATTAGTGGGTCGGGGCAAGATCTGCAGCTCGTGACTTCCTAGTGGTGTGCAGTTGTACAGTTTTGAAGACCATGAAGGTAAATAATTTAAAAAAAAAGGCAAAAGAAAGAAATACGAAGACCCCAGAAGTACAAAACTTTTCTATATGTTAATTTAAGGCAGGTATTTTGGTGCCTGGTGAATTTGAAATGCAAGACAGAAAAATAAGCTGCCTTATTAAAATTACTTTTTAGGAACTGCTAGCTAAAATTCAGGTTTTGTTGAAAATTAAGATCTCTTTTTTTTTTTCATCACCAGTGCTTCTAATGAGAGAGATATGTAATAAGGAGAGTTTTGTGACTAATATTTCCCCCATTTAGGCTGTGTTCTGGAATAAAGGGTACATCAAAACTAGTGTTCATCTCTGAAGACAATCAGATTGCAGTGGGGAAAAAGACTTTATCTGAGTGATATATGTTTGAAATGAGATGTCAGTATACAGTAGAGTCTCCCTTTTTAAATAAAAGCATAGTCTTGATTATATGCATTGAGCACCACTTGTAGTTGGACTCATTGTAAGGGGGATTGAGACTTGAAAGCCTGTTATTTTCTGTAATTGTGCTGGGTGTGTGCCTGGTTCACATTGATCCTAAGCACTATAAATATGTAAAGTGCACTTTTAGGTGTGTAGTGTATCTCTAATAATACAGTGACTATTACCTTAAGTAAGTATAGCTAAGATGTTCCTACAGCACGATTTGTGACCTGTTCTGTACCTCAAAATAGGGCTGAGGGGAGGAAAGGCTCCCAAATGCTTTTGTAGCATCTCCTAGAGACTACTTTTTCTTTTGATCGTACAGAGACTCCAGAAGGATAGGTAAATCTAGGGGTAAGGAGAAAAGTCCTGAATGAAGGTAAAAAACTTTTAACAGAAACATCTTACCGTCCTGTGGAATATAGGAGTGTTATTTCTAAATTCTTAAAATCAGCACCCAGTGCACTTGTCATAGAGGTTTTTACTTGGCTTGATCTACTGGTTTTGTTACTGTTGCTACAAAGATGGAAAGAACTGGAATTGAGCAACAAGATTTCACAAGGTAAACACTTTCCATACTTTTTTTCTTTTCTTCACCTGTGATTTGTTCTCACAGTTTCCTGTTATTGCTTGATTTCTTGCTATTGTTAGTAGTATAATTGCTTCAAGTCTACTTTTTTTTAAAAAAAAAATAAAATTTCTGTGGTCTTATGAAGGTCTTATGAACCTTTTGTTGACTGATTTTTTTTCACCAAGACTTAGAAATGGTTACGGTATAAAACATCTGTGGATACTATGAAAAGACCGCGTAATTATCTTCTCAGTGTTGTCCCCAGCAGCATTTAAAACTAGTTTGGGTACAAATTTGTTCAATTAGAGCAATTAAAAATAAAATGGAAAGGCAGTTAAACCTGGATGTGATCTCTCCAGGTTGAAAGTTGAAGCCTGGTAATGGAGTAGCAAAGTGTTAAAATGGTTGTACAGGAAAATTGTAGGGAGATGTGCAATTGTAGGGAAAAAATAGCTAATGCATAATGATATATATTCTAAGCACAAAGTCTTCCTACATTTTTCTTTTACCTTTTTGGGAGGGTATAAAAAATGGGCTCTAAATTAATATATTAAATTTGATAATTAAAACCAGAACAGTTTGTTAGTATAATTTCAAATTGACATGGTGACTATACTTGCTACTTTTGGAGGTGGCTCCTTCAGGTCAGGTCTGTAGGTTATTGGGCAAATAGGAGTGGGGGTTGAAGTTCAATTTTTTTTTTCTGCCTTGAAGGGATCAACTCTTTTTTTAAATGGATATTAAAAAAAAATAATCTCATTTATAGTGAATTTTGGCCCTTTGTATCTTAGTTAATAGTTACATATAAGGTTTCTGTTTTGTTTTTATTTTTTTCCCCCAAGTTTGGAATATATAATTTTTCTTTCTTTTTTTTTGTTTTACTTTTACTCTATTAATAGGGAAGACTTGCTGATGAGTGTAAAGGGAGGTGATACAGAACCACTTTCAGGAGCTTTTGTATAAACCAATAGCAGCTTTTTTGGGATTTCTGTAAGATAGACACCTAAGCTTTCAAAATACTGTGAAACATGCACTTAAGATTAAATTTATCACCTTCTTATTGGTGTGAAATGTGATTATATATGTATGTGCTGGATGAACCCTGGCTGTCAGGAAAGCTTTTCCCTCCACCCAGCCTTCCCCAATGTGATTTTTGTTTTTTGTAATTAAAAAAAATGTATTCATCAAAATGTCTGACAGCATATTAAAATTTTCTTGTGCAATACACCTCATTAGAACATCTCGTTTAGGAAGTAAACTGCAAAAATAACAATTCTCTCTTTTTTTTTTTTTAATGTGCAGAAAAACACTTAGCAAATAGCTTTTACAGGATAACACCGAAATCAAGAAATTCACACACTCCTGAAAAATTGAAACAAGTTAATTGAGCCATGATAATCTTGTTCGTAATTGGCATGTATAAAGATGTCATTGCCTTCTTGAGAGCATGTGGAGCTGCTATTTACCTTCAGGCTTTACTTTCAGTCAAGTTAACTTGTTTTTTAAGGCACACTGTAAGTCTTTGGGATCTTGCAATCTCACATGCTCATGTTTGGATGGGGGGGAAGGAAAACAGGCCAATTCTTAGACATCAACCTATAAGTTGTCAATTGCTTACCTTCATTATTACTTGAAGAAACACTGCCAAATCCTAAATGATTTTAATATTCGTGTAGTTTTCCAATCATTGCATTCTTTCTGCGTTCTCAAACTGTTACCTGTTACCTTCTTCGTGCCACATGAAAGTGTCCTGGTTTTGTCCTGTGCTTGCAGGAATTTGTCTAAATTTCATTTCGGAGTGATTGGAAAAATACTGCAGAATTTCAGTTTGGATTCTGTAATTGGAATTATCCTTTTCCTTTAGAAAGAAAAAAAAGATATAAAATTCCTATCGGTTGGAAAACATTCATGTTAATTTATCACCACCTTTGTAAAAGCTAATTTTATTTACAGGGTGACTCACTTGCTCAGCTTTTTCTGGTGTATATTTGTTTATGGGTTATAAATAGAAGGCCAGCTATTTGTCCTTCTTCAGTGCTTGCCTTTACTGGTGTGTTGGAGCCAGCAAGGTGAAGCTGCACCGACGATGTGAAAAGTTAGGTTAGGTTTTCATTGTCTTTTAATTAAGATTTTTAAAAAAGTATGTATAACTGTGTGCATGTTACTTTAAGTTGCCTGTAAAACACTTAAGAAGTTGATGATTTATACAATGTGAAATATGTTGACGCTTCGAGCTTGTACAAAGGTAATTTTGAAAATACAGCCTAGCTTGGCAGCAAGGATCATGAAATCCATGTTACATTAAATACTTTAAATATTAGATATGTGTCGGCAGTATCAGAACTGCTGTGCTTCGAACTGGTGTGTACTGGTATTAAGCAAATTTAACACATTTTCCCAATTATTTTAGTTAATACATCAGCTAACTAATTCTAACACTATTTTGCAATAGTGTGACATGTACTTGTTGATTTATAGACTGTTAGGTTTATTTTTTCAAAAAATGAGTCATGTGAAACAGTTACAAGAAAAAAGTACGTATTTAGTTTTGAGCAGTCAAATTACAAAATACAAGTTCTGCCCATTTCTAAAAAAGCTTTTTACATAGAGGCACTATGTAAAAAGTCAGACAGTGCTAAATATTATTTATATAACAATATATATTTATATAACAATATAACTTTTTCTATAGCAATGTAAATTGTATATAATCTGACTTAATGGAGTATGTTCACTGTGTGGAGGTAATGGAGTATGTGACTGCTAGAAGGCTGTCTAGGTAGAATATGACTACTAGTTCAAATATGTTTGGGAAAAAGTATGCTACTTTCAGTGGTATCTTGCTATTGAATTCAAATAACATTGTAATTTTATAAAAACTTTAACTTTTTTAACTTGTAAATATTTCTGCTAACTTCAGATTCTGGAAGGTTGTGCTGAGTTATTTGTAATAGGAGAAAGTATGTCTTATCCAATGTTGTGTGAAGTGGTAGCCACACAGGGTGATTTGTTAAATTATTCCTGCTTTGTGCTATCAATTTTTTTGGAAGCTGATATTTTATTAATTGGAATTCTGTTTCTTTCTAGCTGACAGCACGATCACTGCCTTCCATACAGTCTGATGAGAGACTACAACCTCTGCTTAATCATCTCAGGTAGCATACACTGAAAGCCTACAGTTTTCTGTAGGTTTTCTAAAGGTTAAAATAATTGTATTTGAATGTTTTAGCTACAGTTTTTTTTCAGACACCTCATCTGTGCAATTGGCTTTGACTGGAGAAAACCCTGAAAGTACCCTTTCAATTTAAGAAGGGCTTTATAAATGATGTGAAACTTAATTTACAGACCTGTTGTTACTTCTAAGTAACAAGAAAATATTTGTAGTTTTTATAAAAACTTTTTTTTAGTAAGTGCAAAGTTGTTAAGCTTCTTTACGAACAAAACAAATTCCAAATTACACTGCCCAGGCAGTAATTTGCCACCTTTGTTGCAAATATTTTATACTCTGTGATCCTTCTGGAAGCTTTCTGCGTCACCGTCATTGATGGATGGAGTCCTATTTTCTTTTAATGGACCTAAGGAGAAAGCTGAAAATGTGAACCATTAATAGTACTCTGCAACACAGCTGAAATAATCTGCCTCTCTCTTAGTAGTATACAGAAGCTTTCCACTTTCTCTGAATTCATTTGGAGATGAAGAATAAGAAAAAATACTTCTCTGATGTTCTTCAGGTTAAGCATAGACCTGGTCTCTTTATACATGGTTGCTTTTTGCCACTCTGTAGTGTTTGGGAGAGTTTTTTTTACTATGGTATTATGCAAGAGGACAAAGACCACACAGTTAGAAGGACATGCATTGTCTTAGAATCACAGAATGGTTAGAGTTGGAAGGGACCTTAAAGATCATGGAGTTCCAACCCCCCTGCCCTGGGCAGGGACACCTCCCACCAGAGCAGGTTGCTCCAAGCCCCATCCAGCCTGGCCTTGAACCCCTCCAGGGATGGGGCAGCCACAGCTTCTCTGGGAAACCTGGGCCAGGGTCTCACCACCCTCTGAGTGAAAAACTCCTTCCTGATACCTAATCTAAGTCTCCTCTCTTCCAACTTAAAATTGTTACCCCTTGTCCTGTCACTGCACTCCCNNTGGGCAGGGACACCTCCCACCAGAGCAGGTTGCTCAGAGCCCCATCCAGCCTGGCCTTGAACCTCTGGAGAGCATTTAATCTGTCCCCTGCTCGATGCAGATCCGGTTAGATGCTCAGATATTTGTTCAGTTGAATTTATAATATATTTAAGAGTAGAAATTTACTTAAGTATTGAATGTTAGTAATGAAAAGTAATGAAAGCTCTGTTAGCATCCTCTTTGTTTTCAGTGGTGCTTGATGTATCTGTTCCAAAATCTGACATTTTTATTTTTATTAAAAAAATTCCCGTAATTTTTATTACATAGGAACAGTTTCATGTGTTACTGCTTTTAAACCTGAATAGGAAAAATAGCTTTCATTATATCTCTGCTTATTTACATATGATTGAACTTTGCTCAAGAGCAGTGAATGAAATAAATATTGGAGTGCAATGGTTAGGGGACACTTCTGAATGACAATAACCTTCCATGTTTTTATTACCATACATCTTACTGGGATGTATGTGCCTCAGTGACAGATCTTTCTCCATTTGAAGCCAAAGAGCCATTAGGTTTGTCTCTTATAAATCATGCTCTCTAGGAGTCATTACTGAGAAATTTGGAATTTCTTTCATATGCATCTATGTAAGTGGAGGAGCCTTCACTATCACAGCAATCACAGTCTTCTTTGTGCTTTTTTGTTAAATGTGAGATAAGGAAAGGTTGCAAAAAAAGCTAGTTTAACATCAGCTACTTTAGCAAGGATTCTGTATCCTATGTTTATCCAGTGAAGCATTTTTTACACATTCTTATGTTAACTTTATGTGCGTTTAATGACTGGTAAGTTGCTTCCATTTTACTTTTGTGAAAATGGAGGGGCTGTTCCTGTACATTTTGTCACCAATTGGAAAAAAAAACCTACAAAATTGCTTTGGGGTTCCCTTTTTAGAAGTTCCTTTAAAATAAACAAAATATCTCAAACTTACAACTGGAAAAACAGGCTTTAGTAGCAAAGAGGCAGATGACCAGATAGGTCTTCTCTGTTATTTATTCCTGTGAATAGGTGATTCGTATTTGCTTCATCTTGCTTATAAGAAAGGAGAATATTAGTTAGTTGTAGGCTTTCCTCTACCTTCGTTGTGTGAATTCTTCCAGCAGCATTTTAGTTTTTTGGCACGTGTCAGTAGAGCTTCATCAGGGGAGCAAAACCTTAGATAGGAGCGTGAGAAAAGAGCACACAATCGAAGGTTACAGAGCATTGTTTGATTATTAATGCCCCACATGTTTTTTGGCAGATATTCATATCTGCTTGTGGCTTTATAAAATTAGCTAGTCCTCAGAAAAGGTCATTTTACTATGGATTATGTATGTCTGCATAGATATTTTAATCCATGCCCATTTCTTAAAATGGACATAACATGTACTTTGTAATTGGGCTGTTCTGGACTAAATATGTATTTCATAATCTGTGATTTTGATCCCCTTTTTGTTCTGTTTTGTTTCATTGGTGCTTTCTAATATTACTTGTCCTAGAAAAAAAAAAGAACGTTTTTAGTTAAAATGTTAAAATATTTGATGCAAGATTGTGTTTAGGGATTTCACATGGTAACAGTAGGCTACAAGAAGATTTAAATTGCTAAAACTTTAGCAATTTGGTAGAAATAGAAACTTTATCTCTAGATGCTTGAGAAGAACCCTTCTGCAGCTTCTGCTTTCAAAGGAGTTTAAATGGGTTTTGTCATGAAGTTACAGGGTCATAACACTCTACTGTTTAAAATCTTCAGCAGGAATAATTTCAAGGATGGACAAAAGCTGTCGTGTGTAATCCCATTGAACAGGACTGTGCCTGTACATGAATAAAAGCCGAGCTAACTTGTGTTTAGTCTGCTGAAGAGGAGGCTGATCAAATAGCAGCCTACAGCTGTTTGAAGGACAAACATTATGGTATTGGATTTCTTGATGGTGCCAGACGATGTAACAAGGGACAGTGGTCACAGATAGCAGCTTTGGGAGGTTTAGATCAGACATTAGGAAAAATGCCAGTGCTAGAATGATAGTGCAGCAGATCGCCCAGAGATGCAGACTCTGGGTTGGTGGAAAATTTTAGGGTTCATCTGGAAAAAGCCATGGCTTACCTCACTAGTATCAGCAGGCATCCCACTTAAAGTTGGTGGGGTGGGGCTAAATGGTCTCCTAATATCCTTTGCAACCATAGATTTTATTAAATCTATCTTCAAAAGATCTTTCATAAGGTTGATACAGAAACCAAGTGTTTTGCAAGACTGGATTTTTTTTTTAATGGATAACACAATACTCACACAGACATGTTCACCCTCTGTCTCACGCTCATCTCACAAGCAAGTAAAGAAGAATGCACACCTTAACAGACTGATGTCATTTACTGTCCTCAACGTAGAATCACAGAATCGCATGGGGTTGGAAGGGACCTCTGGAGATCATCTAGGCCCACCCCTTGCCAAAGCAGGGCCATCCAGAGCAGGTTGCACAGGAATGTGTTCAGGTGGGTTTGAATGTCTCCAGAGAAGGAGACTCCACCACCTCCCTGGGCAGCCTCTGCCAGGGCTCTGATACCCTCACAGTGAAGAAGTTCCTCTTCACCTTTAGGTAGAACTTCTTACATTCAAATTTGTGCCCATTTCCTCTTGTCCTGTCCCTGGGCACCACTGAAAAAAACAATGACCCCATCTGCTTGACCAGATCCCCCTCAGCCTTCTCTACAGAAGAAGACCCAAGTCCCTCAGCCTCTTGTAAGAAAGATGCTCCAGGCCCCTAATCATCTTTGTAGCCCTCTACTGTCACCTTCACATCCTTGCTAACACTCATGATATGCTAACACATCTGTGAATGACAGTGTTTACCCAGACCATCCTAGAGCTAGAAAGATGTAGATATCATTCTTGGAAACAGTGATGTAGTGTTCTTGGTCAACAGCAGTGTCTCTTGGGTAGCACTAAGAAGAGGGAGGTGATCCTTGCCCTCTACTCAGCACTGGTGAGGCCACATCTTGAGGTACGTGTCCAGTCTTGGGCTCCCCAGTACCTATGAGAAGAGGCTGAGACTGTTCCGCCTGGAGGAGATAAATTTCAGGAGGATTTCTGTGTGAATCTTATCAGTGTGTATAAATAGATGTCTGATAAGGGGAAAGTATAAAAGACAGAGCAGTGGTATTCAGTGATAGGCCAGGAAGCAGTGGGCACACACTCTTTCACAGGATGTTCCACTTAAGTGTAAGGAAACACTTTTTACTGCCAGGGTGGTCCCATACCTGGAACAAGCTGCTCAGGAGGTTGTGTGGTTTCTGTCCTTGGAGATGCTGAGAACCCAGCTGGGTGAGGTGCTGAGCCACTGCTGTAATTAACTATGCTTTGATTAGAGAGTTGGTCTAGATGATCTTCAGAGGTCTTTCTCAACCTCAACACTGGTGTGATCCTGTCATCTGAATGCTGGCTGACCCCTCGCCACTCCTTGCAGATAAAGGGAGGGAGGATTTCTTGTTGACTCTAATGTTGGTTTTATAAATCTTAATTACTTACGTAACCGTCAAATACTGTTTTCTTGGTTTTACCTGTTATAAAATATTTGCAGCCCTTGATTGGTAAAATAATTTCTTTCTAAATTTTCTGAACTTAAAAAAAAATAATAAATGACCAGTTTTAAATGGTGCTGTGCTGTTTACTTTGTTTTTCAGCCATTCTTACGTTGGCCCAGATTACAGTGTGCAAAAGAACACTGGAAAAATTTCTCTGGAACAGATCGATGCTGTAAGTCCCCTGTGTTGAATTATATTGTATGTTGATACGTAACTTTTTAAACTCAAATGCTCTTAAGTACAGAAAATGCATAATGCCTTTCTCTTATTTTTGATTCCTATTTGCTTTGTAACTGTTGAGAACTACTTAAATGAAATTGTGATAAAGTTTAAAATGGAGCAGAATTAACTGAAAATGCATCTAATCAGGATATAAACTGGAGTTATAATGAATTGCTTAATTTGCTGCTCAATTTTATGTACTTTCACAGATACCTAGCATAATTATAAACAGTTTAACAAAATTTCCTTCTTTAATAATTTTGCAAGCCGTGATGTTAAGTTTATCATTATTGAGTTGCATTATTAGTCTTTTCAATTCTCTTTTTGACTTTTACTGAGGGGCTTTTCAAAACTAGGAAGTAAATAAAATGGGTTGTAAAAACCACATCATGGTGCTGAGAACAATTAAAGACACTTTACAACTCCTTTATCTGAACTTTAGAAATTGTTTGTTCTTGATATCCATCTTTACCACGAGAGTGTTCCTTTGGTAGTGAATTCCATGACATGACTCAGCTGTTGAAAGTTAAAATGCCAAGCCCAAGTAAACTTGACTATTATGGGTTTTTTGATCTCTGAGATCTTGCTTTATAAGAAATAGTATTTTTCAGGGGAAAAAGAACCCTGCAGATGAGTTGCAATGGATTTTTCTCCTGCTTGTAGTTTTTAAAAGATGTTTTAAAAAACCAAAACCCATCCCTTCCCCCTACTCCCAAACATTCTAACGAAGGTCACCTTGTCTTTCCGGAAGATAAAATAAGGAAGAAGCAAGAAACACTCTAAAGGCACCGTGGATATTTTTTTCCTGACAGCAATTAAACCTGTGTCCCTTTGTAATGAAGACACAGCCTGATACTGCCACCTGTATTACTCTGGGTTGTGTTCTTGAGATGGTTACTGGGTTTGATGGTTTATGGACATGCTCGTTATCATCAGCCCCAGAGCACTCTGTGCCTTCACACCTTTTCTTCCAGCCATTGGCACTTTCAAGTGGAGCTAATTAATAACCACAATAAGTATTTATCTTACAAATGAAATAATTGTTTCATTTGTGTGCCTTAAACAGGGGTTTTTTTGGCTTTTTTTTTTTTCTTGCCAGCTTTCTGTGAAATCCTACCCTCTCTGCATGAGGCAGTTGCACAAAGCCCTGCGTGACAACCATCATCTCCGTCACGGAGGCCGAATGCAGTACGGGCTGTTCTTAAAAGGCATCGGCTTGACTCTGGAACAGGCTCTGGAATTTTGGAAGAAAGAATTCATCAGAGGAAAAGTGGATGCAGACAAGGTAACTGAACCTAAATAGGTGAATGTGAGGATGTAGTTGATGTGAATATGGTGCTACGTATTTGAATAGATGCTTGTTAAAGCAGATAATTGGGCAAAAAGCACAGTATTGTCTTTTTAAGGTGTCTTTTTTCATGTCTGCTCATGATTTTATTAATTTTGTTGTTCATTCTCATGAAGCTTGGGGAAAAACTGCAGTCCACAAAGAGGCTTTTGGTAAATGAGGACTAGAAAAATCTTACTTTATCACTAAATTACTCGCAAACCAAATGTGCTTTATGAAATACAGGCACTGTGTGACTAAATTAATTCACCAAGCAGGTAACAGATCAAACAGAAAAAAAAATATTAATTGGACAGCTGTGTGTGAGGTGAGCTTGCTTTACCAAATTTGAAGTCTAAGAATAAGAGTCCAGAAGTTAACGAAGACTACATTCAAGGAAATTAGTGAGAAAATACTGTTGTGTGCAACGAGCAGTATAATTGACATATTACTCATTGGCCTAACCCTTGCTGATCTTTTTGAGAGTATCATGAGTGAGGAATGTGTAATATGCCTCTGCTGTCTCTTTGAGAGCCTGAAAAATGTATGCTAATTTTTGGAGGTTTGTGATCTGCTCTGTACCTTAAACAGCCTGGGTAGAATCAAGCAGAATCCTGTCATCTCCTCTGCCTGACCTGTGGCATCTGTTAGAGCAGAAGTTTCAGACCTTATGTCAGTTTTGTTTGGGACTGTGATACTTTGCATCTAATACTGGGAGCTTTCAGCTTTCCAGAGTACTGTGAAATATTTTGGAGTGTTTGGTAGGTAGTCTTTTGTGAGCTTAGCATCTCCGGGACGTGGCTGTTTACTTTTTGCCTGTAAGTATGTATATGCATAACATATCTTGTATAATGTTATGCAAAAGTAATGCAGTGAATTATGGTATATATGTCTCTTTCAAAGTCCCAGAGGACAGATCAATTGGTCTGCAGATTTTTTGGGAAGGGGAAAGGGATTTGAAGGTATGATTTGAATGAGTACTTAAACCTCTGTAAATATAACTCCTTATGTGGGGTATAATTTAAGAGGAGGTATGTATTTTGCTAAAAAAGAAATCCAAAATGTATTCCCTTAGAGGGGTTTCAAGAAAGGATTTGAAGAGAGGTAATACCATAAATTTTGCAGTTGAATACCAGTTAAGTGCTAGTTGAATTCAGGAACATACAGACTTCTCAGTTGCAGTTTCCTGTGCGTGTATGAAAGCAAGGACAGACAACTTGCCAGCTATATGCTGCATCAATATGCAAAGGAATACCTCTTTGGGATGAAGATATATCCCAGTGAGATAGTTCCAGTGGTTTGATTTTCCTGGCTCTTCCACTTTTTTCCTAAATGGTCTTAAGAGATCCTTGAATCTGGACTCGGGACTGAGGCTTTGCTTTGATTGCCAGCAACTGGTGGTGAATGTTTCTACCAGAGCCAACCAGAAGCTCCATGAGGGGGAGCTTCTACTAGAGACCTGAGGTCCTTTCCAGCCTGAATCATCCAGGACTGAACACAGGTTGAAGTAGATTTTTGTGAAGGCCAGCCACTAGAGGGAGACAAGAGCATAATGAATAAACAAATATAATGGATAAATGTAAATTAGAAATGCTTATTCTGTAATGCTTTGTAGATCTATACAATTATATTATTAAAAATACCCATGTATTTAAATGAAAACAGAAAAATCACTTGATAATCTGCTTTAAGCAAGCAAAACAATCCCCAGTGCAATTTATAACTCATAGATGATGTGGTGGTTTTTAAAGCCTCCTTAAATTCCCAGGAATATTTTCCATATTGGTCAGTTGGTTACATTTGAGTTTGGTACTTTACTTTCTTCTTTGTTTGAGATTTGGGGGTTGATTTGCAGTGACACTTTTTACTTGCCCTTTTGAATTGGGTAATGGTCCCTACTATTTTGGGAACATAATTTGATTCATAAATCAGAAAAGGATCTTTATTCTGTCATATTTTAAATCAGTTTTCTAATTGAATGTCATTTGCTACTTTTATTCTTGAATTATTTAAACTTTACAAATCTGCAGCTTAAAGTGACGTGTCGAGCAGCAAGCCACAATACTTAACATCTAAGAGATAAAGTTATAAATATAATTGAAATTCCTCTATAGAGATTAAAAACTGATCTTATTTTAAACGTACATCAGCAGTACTGTAATGCAAATAGATGGCTAGGCTTGAATTCTCCTGAGGCTACTGTAGAACTTAAAGAAAATGTTTCCTGTCCTCTAGGATATAAAGAAAACCATCTGTAATGAAAGCACAGTATATATTACCTGTAGGATCTTAGCCCCCCGAAATCTGTGGAACTGGAAGAGCATGTCATGGTAACAAAGCATTCATGGAGTTAAGCCTATTGCCTTGGCTTTCATTGGCTATCAGGGGACTAGATAGACAACTTCTTGATGAAATTTTAATTTTTGTGTTAAACTTATCATAAAATGAAATAGATTTTTTTTTTCTGTTCTACCAGTGACTGTAAAAATTAGCTTCAATGGAACCATTTACTATCTGTATTTCTCTTTAATTATTTGAAAATTATGATTTCATACTCTAGTTGTAGTTGAGATAGAACAAGGGAATTTTCAAGATTTTGAGTGAATCATTTTACTAGAAGGAATAAAACCATAAAACCAAACCAAACCTTTACTTTTATACCTTTTTACTTGTAAAGATGTATTTTACTTTAAAAAACTATCGCCTGACCTTTTAAATACAAAGTCCTTACTGGTTTACCGTAAAGTTAAGGATACTAAAGAGAAAGTGTCTTTGGGACATAATTATGTAGATTTAAGAGAGTGATGTAGTTTTATGCCCTGTTAATTATGGCCTGTAGCTAACGTAGATGCATATTAAACTTTTTTCTGTGTATTTCCCTCTGAAACTTTCTTTTCTCAGGCCTGAAATCACTAACCAGCACACGTCAGTGTATCTTACAGTTATCTAAGCTTATTGAATATTGACAAGCATCTGTTTCACTATTTGTCACTTCATATTTTAGCTTTTCATAAGACAGTATTCTTGTTACAGAAACTTTATTTAAAAAAAAAACCTTAAAATTAAAGAAAAAAGCTAATTTTTGTTTAATAAGATTTGAAATCTTAGAGCACTCTTTCTTAAATGAAATGGAGTTGGTATAAAAGCATTAATTTTCACTGTGGTTTTGTTTCATGTTTGTTATTCTAATAGACCACAACGGATGATGATGTGCTAGAAAACTTAAAATAATTTTAGATTATGATATACTTGGACGTTATTGTGTGGGCACACCAGTATTTTAGGAATGACAGTAAGAAGTGCTGTGTTACAAACACAGTCCTTTTTTTCAGTTGCTACCAGATATTTCAATTATATTCTTTTAAAACTGGAATTCTCAGTGTGATTTTTCTTAAAATTATTCACGCTAAAGTTCTTTAATTTGTTCATCCCCTTTTTAAACCTGTTAATAATGTATCTGTCCTTACTTTCGATTTTCAGTTGTCATCATCTCATTGAGATTATACAGAAAATTTTGGATGGGCTTTCAGCCTGCAGCATGTCCTAGAGACAGAGAAGAGCTCTAGCTGTATAGTCTCTTTTCCAGGACTTTAACTACAGTGCTGGCATAATTTTAATGATGCTTTTTAACCGTACCAGCTACCATAAAAACAATTTAAGATCAGTTTTCATAGTTGTTACATATTAGGCACTGAAATCTGCTCATGCACTACATTACTAAATACAGGTTAGTGATAAGGTTCTTGTCTGGACAAGAATGAAAGCAATAAATATCTTTCCTGTACTAAAATAATTTAGATAGAATCTGGTCTCTTATGACTTGTTTTATTCTCAGCCAGACACATTTTCTTTCCGTGCTGTAGTATCTTTTTGTAATTGTGTCTGTAAAAAATTAAAAAAGATGTTAAAGCCAGACCTTTAATTTTCTATATTCTTTTGAACCACTTGTCAGACTTGCACTTTATTATCTCTGTAGAAGGCCTGTGTACTTGTCAGAAGAGGTTTTTGTTTTATTAGCTGTCACAGCAGCAGCAAGTGAGTCTGTGACATTTTAAGAAAAGTAATAGATGGATTTGTCTATTCGGTTGCCAAATTTCTTAGTTCAGCAATTGTAAAGTATCTGAGTGTCACTAAATACACTCTTTAGCAGGCTCTGTCTAACCTTCTAACATACAGCTCTCACTTTGTGGCCATCTGCTGAAAAATACACCACCAGCACCGTAGGTAAGATCTTTGGCCATTTACACCAAGTTCTGAGGCAGTGGTTAATGGTTTTTGAGATAAAAAAATCTTTTAATCTTTATCTTTTTATTGCCTTCCAGGACAAACAGTGACATGGCAGGTCTCTTCCAGTTTCTTCCTGTGCTTTTGGAACAGAAAAGTTGTGATAGAATAGTTCTATTAATCTTGATATAATCGTTTGAAAGAATAATTTAAAATTCTTTTATCAGATGTTCCGATTTCCTCTAACCTTATAAGCTGACCTCCAAAACCAAGTCCAGAATCCTGTATGCTTTGCCTTCTCTTTTGATAATGTCCATGTAATTGTTGTGACATCATATAGCTGTCATATTCCATCTGCCTATATTCAGCCACCAAACTGTGGCTATATTTCCTATTCAGCCAACCAGAAAAGCAGCGTGTTGTATCAAATGTGCTCTGGGTTGCTATACCACATGGGCACCACGTAAATAAAAATGTGCTTTTACTTTCAGAATTGATTCAACATTCTGGTGCATATTTTTGAAATCCATTGAATTTCATGAATACAGACACGACAGCTCTTTTATACATTACTTGTGCTGTGCACAATTTATGTTTCAGAATTTTAATATATTGATTTAGGAAAGTTGAATTACTTTGATAGGACTTAAGTATTTCAACATTGTAGAGGTTATTACTACTTCTTGAACGAAGGTTAGATCTGATTTTATATTGAAATGTACAATGCTATTTAGCTGTGAACGTGAATTTTGCATAATGTGGTGTGCTCTGAGCTTTTCCTGTTCCCTCTGTCTCTTCTTAAGGGGGAATTTTTTTCTAATTCATCTATTTAGTGGAGTTGGGTTTGGGGCATTAGAACTGGGCAATACCGGTGAAACACAGTAAATTTTTTTTTTTTTAAAAAAAGGGTAACGGTTTAAACTGAAAGAAGGTAGATTTAGATGAGATATTAGGAAGAAATTCTTTGCTGTG
>BJBW01001880.1:54914-76056 GCA_004320125.1 Scolopax mira
TGTCCCTGCCCAGGGCAGGGGGGTTGGAACTCGATGATTTTTAAGGTCCCTTCCAGCTCTAACCACTCTATGATTTATCTGGGGGGAAAAAAATTACATTTCTTTTTTATCTGCACTTATACTTTGCTGGTATCTTGAGACATTACGTGATGGTGCACTTAATATCCTTCTCTACAGTACTGTTCCTTCTGCACGAGGTTTACCATATCTCAGTAAAAGGCAAGATTTTTGCCAGAGTTGTGTCAAATTTTGATATCTTTGTTACTTAGCTTGGCTGAAGGAATTCTCCAGCCCAAGTCACTGGATCTCTGAGAGATGCTGCTGCTTCTGCAAATCTGAGGCTTAGGGTAAAATCAAATCTCTTGGACTTTACTGGATCTCACTACAGATTAGATCGGGACAGTCGTAGATTTCTAATGGATGAGGACTTCTTTGCTGGTCGACTGTTATAACCTGATGGTGAAAGCAATGTACCACTTGATCTCATGATCCATGGAGGAGACCTGCTGTTGGGTTTTTTAACTCGCCTTACTTCTTGCATGCCTTTTGTCGTGCAATGCTGAGCTTGGCTTCAGGTGTCATTCTGATCAGTCTGTAAGACTGAGGAAGAACAGTCTGTAAAAGATTCCTAATACCATTGCTACACCACAGGGGTGCTTGCAAGAGGGATACAGTAATAAATGAATGAAGGAATTCAATGATACCTAATCAGGCAAGCTTACTCAGGTGAACTCCCTAGGCAAGGTTCGTGGCGTTAGAAGGGAAGAACTCTTCTGTGGTTTAAGTAGTCCAAAAGCTGTGCAAAACCTAGTCTCTCCTTCAAAGATTGCATGTTTAGGAAATGCTGTGTAGTTCAAGCAGCTTGTAAATACAAAGCACTCAGCACGTGACATCTTCCACTGTGTCAGGAGATGGTCACTCTTTGAAAACAATGCGTAGACGGAGAACTTCAACTCTTGTGGTGGACTTGCTCAGGTCTTTTGACTCTCTGATAGATGTGCTAAGTAGAACTGGAATACTGGATCATGAGTCAGGCTTCCTTGGATTAATTCCAGTGTTCTGTAGAGGTCTTTGAAATTGGGAACACCCTGGCACGGGTGAATGGCAGCCCGTGCCAGCAGCAGAGCTCTTCAAGAGCAGCTCAATATGCACAGTTCCTTTGGACTCGTTTCTGGTGCTGTGGTTGAACGTGTTGTTTTAATGCCAAGAGTCCTGTTCAAAGCGAGAGAGGTCCTGCTGATTTTGATTGCCTGAAATGGCTGAGACAATTTTTCCTCAGACCTTCTCTTATTTGTGAGTTTCTCTTCTGCTGTCCCAGTGACCTGGGGGTTGTCACACTCTGCTAAATTTCCAATTTGTAGTAAAGCTGCTTGGATAGCTCTGCTTTCTGATACACTCTTTCATCTTCCTTGTAAGGAAAATTATTGCTAATGGAATGAAGGAGCCTGCCATGCCAGACTGTTGAGTTAACTGATAACAATTTTCTGTCTAATATCCACATTGGACTATTTTCCATGAAGCAAAAGATATCACCAACATCAATAGTACAAGCTGGAGTGGAGAGTAGTGGCTCTCTTCTGTAACTCTGCTGAAGTCCATTTGGCTACCACTTTGACCCATTGGATTCTGGTCTGCTGAATGCCTCTGTCTCCTCACAAACACCTTTAAGATGTTGTGATGGGCAAGTGTGTCTTTTCAGTGATTTTCCAGCAATAGGACAAGGGGCAACAGGCTCAAGCTGGAACATGGGAAGTTCCACTCAAATCTGAGGAAAAACTTTAGGGTGAGGGTGATGGAGCCCTGGCAGAGGCTGCCCAGGGAGGGTGTGGAGTCCCCTTCTCTGGAGATCTTCAAGCCCCCCCTGGATGGAGCCCTGAGTGCTGTGCTCTGGGCAGCCCTGCTTTGGCAGGGAGTTGGGCTGGAGGAGCTCTAGAAGGTCCCTTCCAACTCTGACAATTCCATTATTCCAACCCTCTATAGGTGTGCAGTCTAAACTTCATGTCCCAGTCCTGCATTTTATTGCTGTCTTACCTAATAATTCTGTACAAAGTGATGCATTTCCATGCCAGCATCAGTTTTTTTCTTTTTTTTCCCCTAAATATTTTGTTTTTTAACTGTACATGCTGATACAGGTTGCAGTATATACTAGAGTCTAATATATGTTGTATATGTAATATAGAGTATTATAGAGCATACATGAGGCTGGAAATCCATTACGTGTTCACTGTGCTTAAGCAAAACTATAGAAGGTCTTATGAGAGCACCCTTGTTTAAAGTACTGACAGAGCTTGGATAAGCAGTAGGAGTTTAGTTTTTGGATTTTGCAGGGGTACTTGGCCAGTCTTCATCCATCTTATCTGAAAACCTGAAATACGTGCTGCAGCGGTGTCTATATAAGTATAGATTTCTCCCAATTCTGATACACACTCACTGAATTTCTTTTCTCCTTGATACACATGTTTTTTCAAGTGGAATCCTCAGCTGCCATTCTGATCAATAGAGATCTAGCCTATACAGTCAATAGTGTCTAGAGAATGATTTATTTAATGAGCCTCTAGGTGCCTACGTTGGGCAAACTGAATTGCTCCCCAGACTCCTCTGATTGCATCGACCTCCACTGACGATACTGGGAGCCGTCTGGATTTAGATGTCTGGGGCTGAAGCTTATTCCTATAAATGCACACATTTAGTTACTATTTGACTTCTGTTTAACTTTCTTAGTAGGGTTTTTTTTTTTATCTTGCACCAGGTGCCAAATTTCTGTCTTCTCTGCAATCTGTTAACACTCTTAGGTCTCTTTCAGTGATGATGCCTTCTGTGGTTTCTCTTTGCCATTGAATGGTTGGGGGATTCTTATTCTCTTGTCTGCCAGTTCTGATGAAATGAGTAACCCCATTAATTTACTGCTTACCTTCTGCTGAAAGATATACTTCCAAATTATATCAGTTAACTTGTCTGAATATTGAAAAATGAGGAACACTGATTTAAAAACATAAGCAGAAAAATTTGAAAGGCCTTGGTGTGCTTGTAATTCATGGAGTACCACAAGTGTGGTCTGGTTTGTTTTTTTTTTCCTAATTGAATGAGATTCCTTGGTTTAGAAATTGTATTAGTGTTTATTTTTTTTTTTTTTCATCTCATTAAACTTTCTAAATGAGTGTGTTATGGAATAAACATCTAGTAAAGGATTCAAGATTGTCCTGTGATATTAGAAAGATGTTTTTTAGGTATTCCTTAAAACCATAAAGGATGGTCTGCAGAAATCTGAAAATAAAACACATTTGCAGTAATCAGGTTTGTTGAGTGTGTGTTTGTTACTTGAAGGAAAGTACTGGTGTATTTTTGTAGATACATAAGAAAAGCACTGCATCTCTTGCGATGCTGTCAAATATTGCCATTTTAATGCAGCCATTTAATTCTTGTTTAAAATAAGATTTAATATTTTCTTCTATTTAAAAACAAACAGAAGCTCTCATCACCTGTTCAGTGTTGATTACATCTAAGATATTTATTTTCTTGCTATAATTTGCAATTTCCTTATAATTCTTCAATAGAATTCAAAAATGTGTCTATTTCTGTATGTAGTTATTTTATTCGAAATGACAAGGAATTGACACCTCTATGTTCAGTAACACTCTGAACTATCAGCATGAAACTGTCAGTATTTTCAATTAGATTGTATATTGATTTGTTAGTGGAATTCTGATGTGAGGGAAATTGTCACCACAAACTGGTCTTTCTCTCAGATTTTTCTTTTTTTCGTACAGTTGCTCAAGGAAAATTTTGTAGTAGGTTAAGCAAGTATTTAGGAAAATCAGTGATTCTTAGGAATATCAAAAGAGCAATATTCAGAGATATGTAGCATCTTCATACTTTATCTAAGTGTTAATTTTTAGAAAGATTAACAATATTAGAGAAAATTACAAATGTAATTAGCAGAGTACTATGTGAAACGACTTAGGCATTGCAATCCCTTAAAGAATTAGGATATGGGTGCAGTGTAATATGGAAGGCATTTATTTCTTTCAAATATATCTATCTTATTATACAAGAAAAATGCTATGTATAGGTGATATTATGCTAAGATGACAGGACACCATACTAAGGAAATCATATCATGTTCTATAAAAATAATCTTTAAGCAAAGACTGCTGTATAATTCTGTAATCACAAAGACATTTCAATTTGCCAGAAGTAGAAATGAATCAATAATAATATCTTAGGTTTTTTTCCTTCTGCTCTTACTGGTGAGCATTAAAATGAAGTCACAAATTTACATGCTTTTAATTATTTTTTAAAGTAGAGTTTACCTTTATGACCTCTACAAGCTGTTATACCCATGGAAACTTTATTTTAGTGGCAATCTGCAAAACAACAGTCTTCCCTGCACCAGTTTCTTGTTCAGAGGCTTCAGTCTGTTCGAAAGCAAATCCTTTATTTTTTTACTCCAAACAATCAGATCTGAATTGAAATTTCTCTCTGACTATATGTTTTGAATGTACCTTCTATATCTGAATTTTTTCAATATAGTGTACGTGAAGCATCAACAGACTATATATATAAAAAGAAAGTAAAGGTAACTTAGATACAGAAAGAAATTGTCAATGTTTTGAAGTAGCTATTAAAATATTTCATAGATGACCAAGTGTTTGCCTAAGAAATACCGTGTTGTTACAGAAGATGACTTTCAGATGTGTTGTGCTGATAATTTGTTGCAGTGTCTTCAAGCAGAAGGCAGCCTGCTGGGCTTAATTTTGTATTTTTCCTGGCTCAAAGTCTTGGTCTGTGTAAATGTGCAGAGAAATAGTGTACATAAATTGCATATTTAGCAAATTTGGATTAAAGCAAGCTTAGGCTACTGTAAATAAAAGCCTACATTGTCATATTTTTGCATGAGCAGTCTGGGGTAGCCCAAAAACCAGTTCATCAGCCACCCACTTTATACTCCTGAGAGTATACAAGGAATTCGACTGATCCAAGCTTTTCTGATTTCTTTGTGGGAGATGGATCCTTCTCCAGGAAAAGCAGCCCTTGCCTCATGGGGTTTGGAAAACCTGAAATCAGAGGGGAAGAAGTTTTTTGTATTCCATGTGGCTTGGTCTGTAAGGACTGCTGCATGTTAGGATTTTCCAGCTCAATTTTAGCTGATGTCTCTGATCTGTACCTTAGAGCATAGAAATCATGCTGCAGGTTGAGAATTCAGGATAAATTGAGACTTTTTGTTGCTGGCAGAGGGAGAAGCATTTATTTATGCTCCTAAATGACAACTGTGGTTGGGAAAAGATAACCTCAAGTTGAGGTTATTTTAAGAGTGAACTTTTTTTTTTAAAAAAAAAGTTGCTTGGAAACAGATATGCCAACTAAGCAGTGCCAACAGTAATGATTTAAGTGACTACCTAGGAAAGGGATGAAATAGTGAACCAATTATTTCAGAAGATACGCAAGATTGTGCGATAAATTTTGAATTTGAAGCTGTTATCTATACAGGCTCAACAATTTTAGACAGGAAATTACTCAATGGTTGTTTAAAAAAAAAAGGTGTTAAACCATTACTACTTTGAATTTTGCAGAGTTGGAACTAATCTGGTGGTCAGCCAAGAAGCTAGACAAAATTACTGCAGTCATTTTGCTTAGTTGTTAGACTTCGACTAAATAAATCTCCCCGTGCTGTAAGGAACAGATGCATAAAAACTTACAGGAGTATTTAAAAGTAGTTAAACTGAAACATGAGAATTTTGCGGAAGTTTGAACCTCAATACGCAGGGCTTGAAAGACCTCTCAGAAAATTATTTTCCATCCTAATATGCATGCAGAATATCAGAATTGATAACAAAATTTATGGAGGACCTAGTTCTATTGCCAGGTTCTAGTCTGCAAATATTGCGAGTGATGTAAGGAAAGTAACTCTCCTGGTACTTATTCTGCAGGGGCTGGCATGTCTTGGGTATGTCATTTCTTACTGTTCTCTTTTGAAAGTGTGGTCAGTTGTATGGGATTGGTAATTATTTGGCACATCCTTCCCTTCTTTGACGAAAGCTTTTCTTCAAAGGAGAGCATATATACCTGCCAAGTGGTCCATTTGATGTACATCCTCATCCCATATGCAAAGATCTTGTGTGTATTTATGTGATTTATTGAAAATAGCATTTCTTTAAATTCCTATCTGGAAGTAGTAATCTGGTAGTAGGTTATACCAGTTGCAAATTTATAGGTTTTATATATATTTTAATATCTTGTTATTTATATCTTACTTATACCTTGTTATAATTTGTCTGTCTTCTAGCGAATACAGTATGTGTGTCTTAAGCTAACAGTTACAAGGCAAATTAATCTGCATTAGTCTGATACTCATCTTAATGCACCACATAAAAGCAAAATGCAAGTTCCATGTTAAAGTAGATTTATCTATACCCAATTGTCCCACAGCATCCTTGATTCTGGCTTTGGGCTATTAGTTTAGTCCCACTAATAAGTGCTAAGAGCTTCATTTCTTACATGGAGATGTCATCTAAGAGAGCCTCAGTGTCACCTGCATCCTGCAGCTGTGCCCAGAGGAAGGAGAAGTCCTCAAAAACCTTTGTATCTTCAGGGATCAAGTTAAAGCTCAGGCAGTCTTTTAAAACAAAACTTCACACTGCTGCTAATCCCAAGATTTGCACATTCCAACACGGAAGTGACCAGTTTTGATGGAAATGTGAAAGGGTTGTCTTTGCCTCAGCTCGTTGCTTAAGAGACCTATTTCTTGGCCCCTTTCTCCCTTACCAAAGCCATGGCCCATCCACCCAGCATGTAAGTTACAACTACCTTTTCCAAAGAGAGCTTAATAGAGGAAAATAATTGAGGAACTTGAGATATGGGCCATACTGTTAAAAAGTTGCAGAGAATTCTTCTTCTCATGTCTTCCCTGCAGTAGATGATCCAGTACATATAGATACTCAATAATATATGGTGTAGCTTTAACATTTTCTGTTCTTTTCTAACTTTGGCAGTAAGTTTCCATTGATATTTAGCACAGACTATGGCAGGACATATCTGCATACCCAGTTTTTCTATGATAAAATAATTTTTCCTTTTTTTTTTTTTTGTCTCAATGGAAGCTGTTGGGCCCAATACAAGGTAAATGCAGCCACTAATGCAGCATCTTTATTGATGAGCAAGTTTATATCAGGTTTCAATAAAAACCTTGAAGGTTCTTACAGGACCATCACCAAAAAAGTAGGTTTTGAAGTCAATTATTTTGAGTTTTCACCTTTTACAGTATTTTGCCATGGTGACCTTAGAGTAGCTTGCAATTAGAATATACTATAATAGTAGTTTTACAGGTTTATAAGCAGTTTCTGTGAAATAGTTCACACCCAAGCAATTTATAAGCAATTAGAATGGCCCTGCAAACACCTAGATGTATGGAGTGCGCTGTGCAGAATTTGTTTTATTTTATTCAAGGAACTGTGAAAATCCAACCACTTCAATTTGGGGGCTTAGAATAAATGGGAGGGGACAGTTCCCTGCCTCATTTCTGCCCATTTCAAATGTGTCTAATTTTACCTCTGTTCTTTTGGTGGTAAAAGGGATTGCTCCTGAGGGGGTTTTTTCTTTGTATGTCCTGTTGCGTTTTGGGAAAGAGCGAGTCTGATCATTGAGTTCATTCGAGCCTTGGAATGGGCTGCCCAGGGAAGTGGTTGAGGCATCATCCCTGGAGATGTTCAGAAGATGGGCTGACATGGTGCTGGGCAACATGGTTTAGTGATGCTGGTTTTTTTTAATTTTTCTCAGAGTTGGGTTGATGGTTGGACTAGATGATCTTGACGGTTCCAACCTAAATGATTCTACGATTCTATCCCCTTATGTTTAAAGACGGCTGTTCTACAGGATGTGTTTTCTGAAATCAAATGCCACCATTCATGGTTTTCTTCCCACTGAGGGTGACCACGCAGCCTGTTGGGCATTGGCCCTGCTAAAACCCCGTTTCTTTGATCAATGGTGAGGAACACTGAATCCCAAGGAGAGCTCTTAGTGAAGTGTGTGCTGACTTGCTCCGTGTGGCCGTGTCTTCTTTGCCATCTGCTGCTGCGGAAGCTCTCGGATCCAAATAGTGGATCCAAACAGGCTTATGAGAAAGCAGAGAGGAAATACCCAACCTGTCCCAAGGCCATGGTGTGCCATTATGCAGCTGTTGTTTCTCTTCACGGCAGGAGCTGCTTCTCAGCGTGAAATGATGAGTGAGGTAGTAGAAGTCATTTCTGTGGGCATTAAGGCAAGTGATGTGAAAAGCACAGCTCAGGATTTTAGTACACAGAACCCTTACAGAGGGGTGTTAATTTCCTGGCAAACCAAGCAGTACGTCCTGAAGCATTGAAGATTCGCTTTTCCCTTCCAAAAAATCTAATTTAACTGCTTGCTCAAATATCCTTTGTTAAGCAAATGAAATATGCTTCCATTCATCTTCTGTGAAAAAGGACAAAGCTCCATCCGGAGCTTCTGGGTGGAAGAGTAGGTGGGCTGTAGGACCACAGGATTCAGTTTAACAGCTTCACGCAGAAGTTGGGGATGAAAATACGGGCTTCTTTGTATTTGATGAGCAAATACAGCGTGTGCAGCTCCAGGACTCAGCCACCACCTTGCCCTGCTAAGGGGAAGGTACCTCTTCCCAAGTCCCCACACGCACCCATAGAAGGTCCTCATATAGTCTTACTGTGCTTCCTAATGAGGGGTTGGTAAACCCAACCCTGTCACTAGCAAAAATAATCTTAATTTACTGTTGAACCAACCAGTTCTATCCTCTGTCGGGCAAAGGGGTTGACTAGGGAGGAATGTACCTACGTGCTGGATCCACAACGCTATGTCTTTTGTCTCTTTCTCCTCCCCACCCCGCCCCTCTCTTTTTAATCTTTTAAAATAAACTAAAGTCCGTTTTAGTCTTTGTCAAATGCACAGAAAGGATTAATTAGTTGATGTTTGTTCAGAGCTTTTGGTGTCTTAAGTGTTATTTGGAAGGAGTGCTGAGTATAATCAAAGTATCAAGAAGAGTTATGAGTAGGATCCTCATAGAGAAGTTTCTTTTTCGCTCTTCCAGAGTCAGGTGCAATTTAAGATTTTTACTCTCAAAGGTTGTGTATATTTTTATATGCATTTATTAAGCATTTGCATATTATGTTAGAGATTTCCAATTATTTATATTTTTCAAATACATTAAAAGTGTTTTATATGAAGAAAAGCATACTTATTTTTCTATTTTATTTTAGACATATTTTAGCAGGTTGAAGGTATTTCATAGGTACATGAATATTCTGAATTACTATTTGGAAGTTCACAGGCCAAACAGGGAACTACTTTTATCTGTAGAAATTAGGGTATCCTTGAAGTAGTAGTGTTACCAGTTGTACATTTGAATGACTTTTCTCATAATATTACATTGTCTTACATTAGTAAAATACTACAGTAAAAAATTAAAGTGGATTTTGAGAAAAAAACATACATTCTTAAGGGAGTCGTTTATATTCAGACACAGAACTTTGCATATGGTTAATGTTAAAATTTTGAATTGAGCAAAAGCACAGTTGTTCTTTTATGTATTGTTACAGCTTCTTTGAGGAGAAGAGAGACTGAGTAGGTGTAATTCTAGATATGATGCTCTCATTCCTATTTGTTTTTTTTAGGGCTCCAAATATGGTATTTGAACAAATGTCTTACAGTAATGCAACTTAATGGAATCTGTATGTTAAATTTTCTGTTTCTACTACAGATTTTGTCACCCATTGCCACATGTAAAATAACATGAACTCATGTCATTGAATGTTCTCCATGGGACTTGCCTAACATGGTGTATTGAGAGTGCCATACTGAGCTGCCACAATAAATGTTTATGTCTATATTACTTTAGAAGATTTCATTTTATTGGAGGAGTTGGTAGTCTATCAGTAGACAACAGGGATTTCCTAAAATCTTTCTCTTTTGTACAAGCAAATTATATTCATTCTAGAATCTAATGAATTGAATTCCGCTGCTGAAACAAACTATAGGTGAAGCATTATGCTTTGGGAGAACAAGAGTAAGGAAATCTGTATTTCTATTTTTTTTGCCCTGATAAAGCAAACAGTTTATGGACATTTATAAACAATTTTAATTTTTTTAAAATGTTTTCTCCATTTGCTAACATGATTTTGATCTTTAAATCATCTTATCCTTACAGTGATTACCGCATCAGCTGAAAAGACCTTAACTCAATACAGTTACACACTTCTCTTGCAACGTGTCTTTAAAACAGGTGTATGTGCATATACAAGTCTGTGTAATATAAAAATCTAACAGCTTGCTAACAGCAAGCAACTCAGTTTTTATTTTTCTCACTTTGAATATGTTTGGAAGATTTATTCTTATTTTATTCAGTTTTATTTAGATTTATTTCTAGATTTTTTTTTTTTTAGATTTATTCTTATTTTATCCAGTATTTCTCTTTGCAGAGCAGATAGAATCACTGGTGTGGTATGTAAGAATTTATTTTATTTTGTTTTTATTTAGTTTGACAAGGGCTATGCTTACAGCATTCGCCACAACTATGGGAAAGAAGGAAAGAGAACCGATTATACCCCATACAGCTGCATGAAGATTATCATGTCCAATCCACCAAGTCAAGGGGATTATCATGGTAAGTTCCTTTTTTAAAAAAAAAAATTACTTAAAAACAGTAGAAACACTTGGCTAGAGAAGTTACTCTCTCCTATAGTCTCTTAAATTATGTATTTAATTTTGCAGCCACAGTGGTTTTGGGCTGTTCTCTCTAGATCCCACTTAATAACTTCCTGTTCTCTGTACATTGTTATGCAATGCAAGGAGACTGTGAATGTATAGATGCTTTAAAGGGTGACCAGTTAGAGGGGTTTTGAAATACAAATTCAACCATACAGAAATGCTGTACTACTCTAAAGCCTCCTACCTCTTTGCAATTAAGTACAGAAAACATGCAGCGACTTCACCATCATTACTCTCAGGACAAGAAGAAGTGGGCACGAACTTGAACATAAGAAATTCCTTCTAAACATGAGGAGGAACTTCTTCACTGTGAGGGTGTCAGAGCCCTGGCAGAGGCTGCCCAGAGAGGTGGTGGAGTCTTCTCTGGAGACATTCAAACCCACCTGGACACGTTCCTGGGCAAACTGCTCTGGGTGGCCCTGCTCTGGCAGGGGGTTGGACTAGATGATCTCCAGAGGTCCCTTCCAACCTCATGGGATCTGTGATTCTAGGACTAAGTCATTCATTCAGTTCCATCTTAAAACTAATTCTGGGACACCCCACCCCCCCACATTCCTATTTAAGATGGTGTAACTTTCCAAGGCATTTCTGAAGTAGTATTTTTACAAAGGACTATGCTTTGAAGACCAGTTGGCTCTCATTACTTGCCTTTTCCTGATAATTTATTTTTCCCCCACAGCTATTAAATTTCCAGAGTGCTATCATTTTCAGTAAGGAACTAACTCAAACCTTTTTCTTGTCAGTGTGAATTGTGGCCTGTTTACGTTGGGATATTTTATGTAACTCTGGAGCCTGTGGGGCCCTGATAATTGTGCAGTGGAGTAATTATTAAAAAAAAAAATTAAAAATAAAGCAATTGTGCACATGGGCAATTAACTTTTTTATTAATAAGCTATTAGACAATTAGGAACAGCTTAGCTGGTCTCTTGGGTGCCTTACTGTGCTAACTCCTGGGTGGAAGCCTTGTTTGTGAGCTTGCCTTTTCTCCTGTCAGGGTGCCCATTCCGCCACAGCGATCCTGAGCTCCTGAAGCAGAAGCTGCAGTCATACAAGATCCCTCCCAGTGGAATAACCCAGGTGAGGCCTCCGTTTGGTGCTTTGGCACTGCTTTTCAATTTCATTTTCTATTCGAGTAGAAATGCTGCAAGTGATTTGTCAAAGTGCGTTGTGAAGGGTCTTTCCTTACAAAGGGTTTAAACCAAAATCCTGACTTTCTGGCCCCAGTGCTCCCACTGATGTTTTCATCGTTGTCGTCACCTTTTATGGTTTAATATCATGATAATTAGTTACTCTAGTTGGTTAATTAGAGTACTTGATACAAGGCATAATTTTGTTTTATTTTGTTTCTGGGATAAAAAAAAGTTTTATCTGTCAACATTTTGGAGAATTTCTTTTTATTCTTGCAGTCACTTCTAAAAACCAGATCTTCTTAATCGTGCATTGCACTAACTTCCCCTAAACAACAAATAGTCACAAAAACCCTAGTGAAATTAAACAGAGATTTTTAGCAGCTTTTAAAAATGTAATGTTCAATTGAGAACCTACCTTCTATAGCAGGGACAGCGCAGAAATACATGTGTACTTAAGAACTGTGACTCTTGTTGCTTGCTCTGCCAAGAGGTAAAGACTAGAAAAGGATGCCATCATCTTCACTGGAGGAAGACGTACGAGTTAGGGTTAAGCTGAGACAGTTCAGCAAAAAGCTGCCTATATTAAATGTCTGAAACCTGCCTTAGGTCCATGGAAAAAACCTGCTTTAGGTTGTCAGCTCTACTTCGTGTGGAGCCTCACAACTGCTTGTCAGTGTTGAACTAGTTAAAAAGGAATTTGAAAATTCCACTTAAAGTAGTTTCACTTCAAAGGAATAATTAAGGTACAAAGTAAAAGATAATAGTTTTAAAGTGTTTATTGTTCACTCCTAGTCATTCATGAGAAATTCTTGACTTTTTCCTAGAAAGGTGTTTTTTATTATTGTTGTTTTGTTGTTGGTGGTGGTGGTTTTTTTTCTTCTTCTCTCCTGGTTCATACAAAAAAGCATTTGACTGTCTTCCATATATCTGACAGGTACCAGAGATACTTTGCTTTGGCTTTTTTCCTTTTTATATGCATTGAAAATTGGTGCTGCTCTGAGGTTTTTATCCTGCTAATCATTGGGAAGATTGGTGGGGATTTACCGTTTCAGCTGCTTTCTGTGCCTGGGTGGGATTTACCAGAGGTTACTTCTTCAATGAATTTGCAGAGTGGGGCAGGATCTATATTTAACAGTTCCTAACTTGATTTGAATTGGCTTTTAGGTTTTGTGTTTGTGTGTGGTTCTTTATTTTTCCCTTGTGAAGTGGGATTGGGATTCGCTAGAAGCCTTAATCTTTCTTATCAAAAGGGACTTAAGAAAAACTCTCTCCATCAGTGTTTGCTTTGCCTGGAAACAGACACTCTGCTCTCCACGAATTTTATGGTGACAATTTAAGTGCAGTTGGGGTATAGGGCCCTGCAGTGGCCTCTCCTAGTGTTAACCAAAACGAAACACCCTCCACCCAAAAACTAGTAATAATAAAAACAAATAGAAAATACATAGGCTCTCACTGGATTTTCAGAACTTGATCTTTGGCAGCAGACTGACTTTGAGATATCCAGGAGTAGGAGGAAGAGGATTGATTGGTTCACATTCTCCAAAACTAGATTTTATTGCCACCACTTCATTTGTGGGGCCCAATAACACTTCCATGGATTAATAGCAGTTCAGGATCCTTCAGTCCAAACTGTGTTTTTTTAAGTCTTCTCTGATGCTGGGGATAGTTGCTGAGTATCAGAAATGTTGTTTTTCTGGAAAATCGTACAGGATTTGTCAGTTAAATGAAAAATTGTCACTGAAAAATAGCCAAAAAATTTTGTAATCATAAAACATACATTTCTATAGTGCTATTTTAAAACCATGTGAAATTAGAGAAGGGGAATCCTCAGGTGAATTAACCCTTCTTGCCTCTGATGTTCACACAGACTTTCAGCTGTAGATAGTACAAATCTTTGAAAAATAGCCCACAACCAAGCAAACAAATCCATCTAGCATTAGAGCTGTTTCCTTTTAAAATTATTAACTCAGTTTAAATTAGTGTTTGTCTTCATTTAATAAGCTGCCCAGGGGATGCTGCAGCAAACACAGGCACATATTGACATATTCTTTTCATTTGGACATTCACTTAGTCCTTTGTGAAGTATTTAATGAGTTCCTTACTGACATATATTAAATAAGAACTTCAGGCTAGAAAACCTATATGTGAAAAATGGAGGAGAAAATACAGGTGTTTTTACAAGACACTAATAAAATACCTTCTTCTGGATCATAACTGCCTCTTCCTTTTCCCTTTATAAAAAGTGTAATATAGCACAAGTAGGTTTTGTTTTTTGACAGGTGTGATGCAAAGTGCAGGGGAGAAGTTGATCTCTTCTGGTGCCTTAAATATTACCCCATGCAATGCTGAACACTGATCAACTATTCTACACTACAGAAGAAGTCAAAGAGTGTAAAAGGAACAGGAGCTCTGGCAAAGCTGTGACAATGAATTTCTAGCCTGTGAGTGAGTCCCTGAGGAAAAAAACAGTTTAAATCTGGGAGAATTGTACTATACGTGCATACATTATAAACATGAAACCTTCAAAAATAGTTTTAAAATACAAAAGGAATCTCCAAAAGCAGCAAAAAAGTTCAGATGCCTGTCCTGACCAGGAAGCAAAGGGCATCGGGGAGTCCTGGTGCAGGACCTAACGCTGAGGTGGCCCCGGACAGACTTGAAACAAGAGAAAACTGGAATGTCTTCCAGTGGAATGGAGATAGACTCCAGCAGTTGCACCCAGTCATGTCTTTGGTCACCTCTGAAATAAAAAGAAAGTCAGAAATGAGTCGGATGTAACTGAATCTACAGTAGAAAGATTTTCACTTGGAAAATATAAGGTAATTCTGCAGTTTTCCAATAAAACAAACTAACTTTGAGTAAGTAAAAATAACAATGGATAATTACAGAGCCCAAACCATCCTGCTGTGCAGTATCTCAGCTTTGAATGCTGAGGATCTATAAAGCAGGTGGCTTTGTGCAGCTGCCAAACATCATCTTCACCTCATTAGTAGTCAGTGAAGCAACGTCAGAGGAGCGAGTTGCAGATGGCAGCAAAAGAAAATGCACAGAAGAACTAACAAAGAGAGTCCTTGAGTATGTCCCTTTACTTGCAAAATAAAGCAATTTAGTGTAAATGTCTTAGAGGCGAAAGATTGTCGCTGTGAATTAGTGTAGTTTTGAGTGGAGCCTCCGTTTCTGGGTAACGCGAGGAAAAAACAGCTGCAAGCTTGCTTTCATGATGTGCACAAATGCAACAGGAAAGGTAATATTTATTATGAATTATAATTCTGTTTTATTTAAACATAGGGCTATTAGTTTCTCTCCCACAGAGGACTCCTTTCTAGCTGGACTCCATTCTGTTGCAATTTTTAACCTTTTTTGGGTTTGTTTCTTCTCATGGCAACTTGTTCCCTATTGAAGCCAGTTAATCTACTGTTCTTCTTTGGATATATTTAACCTGCCCTTTATTCCTCAACTCCATCATATATGCAGAAGGTGAATCTGGTTCCCTGTGATGGGGCTGGTTCAAAGTTACAAATGTGCTCCTTTGGCTGCCTCTCAGAACAGGTAGGAGCTGAATAATAATTGCTTTTCCTCCTAATCTTGCTTTGGCTTTTCCACCCAACCACAACTCGTAATCACCATGGAGGAATCGTATAGCTTTGTCATCTCCACCTGCCAAATTTAGCTGAAATTGGCCAACCAGTCAAAGTCAGGGAGGTGANNNNAACTGGATAAAAGTCTCTGGTCTGCTCTGGTGAGCAGTCTGTTCGATGGAGCACTCTATCAATGGTGGGGAAAAGAAGCACTGTGAAGATCTGGTTACCAAACTTCTCTGGAGAATAATGGTAGAGGTTCCTCTAACAGCTGTTCTCCAAGGTGTATGTCTTTGTAGTAGCACAGCAGAAAAATCTGCAGTGGCTTAGGAGGAGTCTGGAGGGAGCGGGACAGTAGTTCCTTGGTGAAACTGCAGGGTAGCTGGGCAATAAATATCCAAGCTCTGTAAAAATAGCATGGTTGCTCTGTAAAAATTGACAGTCCCTCAAAGCCAGCTCTGATAACATGACTGTTACAGCTTTCATATGTCAGCAGTATCGATTCAACAAAGTCCTCTTCTCTACCTTGCAGGTGGGTCAGGATTTTCTCAAGGATGGGCCAAGGGCTTAAATGGGTTTCAGAATATTCTGTTCTCTTACAAAATTGGAAATTTTTTTCTGTCGTCATCTGTGCTGTGTCGGTCAGTGACCCCTCTTCTGATGTCTGGCACTTGGAAGTTGCTGGTTTTATGCTGAACTGTCAGAGAAGACAGCAGCGGCTTTGTCTTGCAGCCTGTGAGTCATTGGGAGTTAAATCAAAAAGCTACCTTTGGTAATCCTTGTCTTTTCCACTCTTTGAGATAGTTGGATAATGACATCATGGATACAAAAAGCAACTACGACTTTGTGGTCTGTGATTGAAGAGTTCAACAAATCACAGAATGACTAGGCTGCTAACAGATCTGCTGTTTCAAAAAAGTTCTCATCAATTACAAGAGAACCTCAGTGCTTTTAAACTTTTGGGGTTTATACTTGGTTTTTTTCCATGCTAAAGTTCTTGTTTGCTCACTTAAGCTTCGGAGACTGAGAGTATATTTACACCTGAATTTGCAGAACTTTTTATTTATATAATTTATATTAGGTATAATCTTGATTAAATGAAGAATAATTTTAAGAAAATCTAAACTATTTATGAATTAGATGAAATTAGTTTACCTATTTCAGCTGGAAAAGTAATTTTTGGAAAAGTCTGAATACTAAAGGACATTCCTGAGTGGTTCTTTCAACTCCCCAACAGGTATATAGTCTTTCTGATCACTTCTCCAAATTGTGTCAAAAATACTGTTAAAAATGTACACACATACATTGCAATTAGCATTTACTTAAAAATAGAGATAGCTCTTTTGCATGGTGTAGTAAGGAGCAGAGGAAAGCATAAGGCAAGCTCTAATTGAAGTGTTTAGAATAAATGAGATTTCTTCAATCCTTATCTACTTAACGTGACACTAATTTTTTCAGTCAGTTTCAAAAGAAGGAGGAAGTAAAAAACCCCAAAACAATATATATATACACACACACAGATAGTGCCAGATATTAGACTTAATTGCCTCATTGGCCTTGGCCTTGATCTTTTACAGAAGGTATAAGAGGAAGTGGCAAGAGGGATAGAAATGTAATCAGTTGGGCTATTACAGAGAAACAATGCAGCTAAGTACTTTCCTGGCAACGTGTTGCTTTATTTATCCATTCAGCAAATGTAATTTATTTCTACATCTGTCAATAAATACAAGGTGGCATCCAATAATGAGTCCAGCAGGGACTTCAGCTGGAGTGTGTTGCTGTGTTTGACGTAAAGGTCAACCTTGGGAAAGGGGCTTGAAATTAACATTTCTTGAAAACTCTTTTTCCTTCCACTGAGGCTATCTCTTAATTCCAGCAATTTTCTCCGTTTGATAAGCCGAGAGAACATGCATTTTGATGGTATAAAAGGAGGGAGGAGGTGTGAAGCTTTAAAAAAATTTCAACTGGCATTGCATTCTGGTGATAAGAATGGGACTTTATGCAGCACAGAAGAGATTACCTGAAGTAGAATTGGAAAGCAAATTGTATTTACAAAAGATGGCATGATTTTTCCTAATAGGTGTTCAAAACAGGCTATTCACTCGCATATTCTGCTGAGCTTGACTAGAAATAACTTCATTTCAAAAAGGACAAATCTGATTGAAGGTAAAAGCATTCCCCTCTCACAGATACTTGTCTAAAGGATTTGCATTAAATTTTCTCGATGGGAGCACAGTAGTATTTTATTCTGCATCTGCATGAGCTGGTAATGTGGAAAATGAAAATACAAATGGTGTCCTTGATTGTTTCATGCTTCAACCACTTGAATGACTAGATTTATGTCTGCAATTATGGAAGAGATGTTGCAATATGATAGTTTGACAATAACTGTCACAATTATATTATATTATATTACCAAAATACAGATTCAACTTATTCTTGAAGTTAAGAGCATTGAAATTACAGTTTAAGGACCCGGCCTATTTTTTTTCCTGTGGTTTTATCTTGTTTTTAAATATAACCAGGGTATTTTAAGAAAAAACTGGTAGTATGTATAAATGTTGTCCATTATTAGTAAGATACGTGTGTGTCAAAGATGTGCTGCAGAGTTCCAGGAGATACACACAAGGCTGTTGTGAAATACCGTGTCGTGGTGAGTGTCAAGGAGATGTAGACGTGCTACTTCTGAATCCATTATGGTTTTCTCCCTCTATAGATCCTGGAATTGGTGAAGGGCATGCATTACCAGCTGGCTTGTCAGAAGTACTTTGAGTTGACACATGATGTAAGTAGCTACTAATTTTTCTTAAACTATAGCCAGCAGCATTGTCTTGAGGAAGGCCTTGGAAATCGTGCATGAAGACTTGGAGACTGATTTGCAGTCTTTGCTTGTATCATTAGCTGCCTTGCCTCGTTAGTTTCCATTTCAGTAATTTAAAATACACTTCAAATCTTCTTTTGTATTTTTCTGCATTTATGTGTTGATGTTATTAATACCCTGAAGGTTACAAGATGCAGTAAAAGGTTATGCTTTCTTGCTGAAAATGTAAATATTGCTGGGTTCTGTCTATTTCAAGCCATTTAACTTTTTCGATATCCCATTTTTAAACAAATTGCATTTTTTTTAACCCATTATGCAAGTTTGGTATTTTGATATATACCTTAAAAAATAAAGAAAATGGGTCTAAGAAGTTTAATCTTACATAGTTAATATTGTTAATTTTCAGTTTATATTTTTTCATGTCTTTGGTCATGTGTGATTAGTTTTGAAATCAAGATGAACGTTTTCAGGGCTTTTCTATTTGCTTAATCGTAAGTTTCTGTAACACTAAAGCAATATCCTCCACAAAATTGAAAGATAGTGAACAGCTGCAGTCCATCTCCTATGTGATGTCTTGATTCACAGAACCAGTTTACCCACTGGTTCTAGATTCTCTGCTGTCAAGAAAAAAAAGAGTCTCTCTGCAACTCAAAAAATCTAAACATCCCTTTCAAGCATCAGAATATAGAACAACCTTGCTAAAGATAGAGATGAGGATTAGATGACCCACCCAGAGACATTCACCATTGACTTTTTTTATTCTCACTGCTTTTCACATTTGATTTAAATGGATGTTTGTCTTCCTGAATTTCCAGCAATCGTATGTGAGCATGTATGGTAAAAGTATACTCTGAACCTGTATCCAGGATTGTTTTGGCAGCTGTAATTTGAGAGTAATGCTGTCTTACAGGCTTAGAAAATGATAAAACAGGAAATTGAAAATCATACATAATTTGAAATTAAATAACACATGCCCTACACAAGGCTTACTCAGTAGAAATAATATTTTCCCGAGATGACTATAGACCCCAAGGTCAATATTCACCAAAGGATAAAGTAACACAGCGCCGAAGATCTGTTCTGTTTTAGGTAATCTGTCTTTCCATTCCTCTCTGGCAGATTCCAGAAGAGCATTATTTTTTCACTCTTTTCTTAATATAAATATTTGTCTTTGCTCCTTTCTCTAAGACTCATCTTTCTCCTCCACTGTTGTTAAGTATCTTACTTCAGTGAGAGCAAGCAGAATGCCCAGAGCATTTTAGAGCATTTAGCTGCCAAACTCATTACCAGCCTGCTTGGAATTACTTTTTTTGTCCTACAACTAGAGTAAATTTTTATTTTTTTTTCATGGGTTGGTCAAAAGATGTATCTCTGAAGCTGGTGACAGTGAATCAATCAGCCAATCAAACTTTATTCTTGCATACTGATATTTTACAATACTTGTGTATTTTTCAGAAGTAAATGAAATCCGACACACAGCAAGCTTTCTGGTACAGGAGAATCACTTTCGAATAGTTTATTTTAAAACCCATGTAAAACACATTTTTATTAGTTCTTTGTGATCAAGTCATGAGAACATGGGACTTTTTGTTGCTGTTTTTTTTTTTTAAAAAAAAAGGGATGTGTGAATTGATATAACTTACTGTAGCACCCTGATTGCTCCACCTGGCTTTTCTGTAGTGACAAGATCGATCCATGTTATAAGCTGACATTTCTGACTGCACAGAAAATACATTTTTTTTCTTTGGGCTTAGTGGATTCCAGACAGATTTACAGGTGTGAATGGATAAAGCTGTTAGAGAAATCTAGTTTATTTCTGGTACCAAGTTTCAGGTAACTTACAGCTAACTTAATGATACAGCTTGTAAAATTGAGGTGCTTTGATCTGTATTACCTCTAAGCATTGTAAAACTTCCCTAAAGTAGCATGGGCAGCCTAACATAAAAAAGCCAGGAAGTTTGTTTATGCTTCACCTCCATTTTTGCGGCCAAGTTTCTTGTGTATTTCCAGCCAGAGCAGAGGATTTTTATTTAGAGAACCTTGTTGAAGATTGCACAGAACAGACTTGTTTATGTATCACTATAACTCAAATGAAGATGACGATGAACAGAACTTTCTCTCTTCAGGCTCTTAAAAATAGGTGATAAAATGAATGGGCAGAATTCTTTTAATCAAAATAGGGTACATGGAGTCATACTACGATTTCAAGTAATAACCTGTAAAGAGCTTTTAGCCAGACACTGTCAATCACCTCTGAAAACATTTTCCATTCATCCAATGAGTTGCTTCTACAGCTTTTTCCAATTTGTTGGGGAGATAAGAGTTTAGAACAAAATTAAGAGTTCCAAAGTGAATCTTAAATTGGTCTGAAGAAAACAGACTTTAAAGGTTAAAAAAAATAGAACTAATTAAGAACTACTTCTACCAAAGCCAGCTTTTCAGTGTATCACTTCTTTTTAAGCCTTTTTGGTGTAAAGAAGTAATTTAGTTCCCACATAATGGAAATGGGTGCACGGATGAAAGCTGGCTGGATGAAACTCATCCAGATAAGACTGAAATGAAATTCAGTTGTGGTTTCAGGTTTCTTTTGCTTTGTGCTTTTAATTTCGAGTGCCAAATTAGTGTGCTAGGCCTGACATTTATTTTTTTTAGACTTTTCAAGCAAGGTCGCTTACTACAGTTGCCAATGTCATTTTTGTGTTGGAATTGGGTTTTGTTATATTTGACCGTTTGCTGATGGAGCTGAGTGGTTGGTGATGGTGCATTGAACCAGGGGTCCATTTAAAATGCACATTGAGTCTCTGCTCTACGATTTTTTTCACAAGTGGCTGAAATTTAAACTGATGGGTTTGGGCATATTAAAT
>BJBW01001881.1:0-132481 GCA_004320125.1 Scolopax mira
TTCCCCCTCCTCCTAGGGCTCCCCTCCCTCATCCAGAGTCCCTCCCCATCTCTCCTGGAGCCCCTTGAGGGACTGAAAGGGGCTCTAAAGTCTTCCCACAGACTTCTCTTCTCCAGGTTGAACAACCCAAATGCTCTTGAGCAGCTTCCTTCCCAGGTGTGCCCAGCCTGGTTCCTGCCCCCTTGTGCCAGGGACAGGCAGCAGAGAGAGTCTGAATTACTGACAGAGCAAGAATGCGAAATTATACTCTTCATACCAGAGAATAATTATGCAAATTCACCAGTTGCTGGACACATCCTGACCACTTCAAAATAAAATTAAAGGTTATGGTGGTGGAGAGCTTCACATCAGCACAATTTTTAACATTTTGGATCCTTGATGAAGCAGCTATTGAAAAGAGTGTTTTGTACTATTTGGCTCTGATTTTTGAATGTTATAAATTATTGAGTAGACCACCCTGTAATCAAGTGCTTGTGAGCCTTGTGTGTAACACCTTGAAAACGAGCAAGTCGGTAGGTAACAGAAGCAGTTTCCTTCTTTAGATAAAAATGTAGAGGCTTGAAACACAAGCCAGAGCAGTCCAAGGGTCAGAGTGAAAAAAAACTGCTTTTGCTCACAGGTTTTGAATTCTTCTTCGTGCCATTCTGTTAGTTATGGTATTGGATAACATCTTTGGTGTTTTCTTAGCCCCCGGTGGACAGTAACACACAAATCCAAGCTCCACACACAATTGGAATAATCTGTGCCTTGGGGAGACAAAGGGCTGCATTGAGCCCCCGTTACCCTGGGTAAATAGGAGTGGGCACGGTGCCACTTCAGACAGGGGATGCATTTTGAGATGTGTCCCCCATTCTCACCCACACAAAGGAAAAAACAAAAAAGACCACTTCATTTTTCCTGCTCTGTTCTACAATGCTTCATGCTGTAAAGGCTGGGGGAAAAAACAATTAAAAATCACTGATTTCTTTCCTTTGAAAGGAATAAAAATGCTTCTAATTTGTGCTCCCAGTAGGGGAAGAAGCTGGTGGGCAGCATGAGAGAAACACTGATGAAGCTGATGGTGCAAAGGCAGAGCAAGAGCCTGGAGATAATTACACCAGACACATCACATTCATTGTAAGGTGCTATTTGCGGGGCTTCTTATCTTCTGAAAACTTTAATTGTCTGAAAATGACTTAGAAGTGAGAGTGCATCCAGGTGATACCCTGACAGGTCAGGTCCCTCTCAGGTATTTCAGCATTGTCAATCACAGCTACGTGCCGACACCAGAGCATGCCATAACTCGGTTTGATCTCCCTTTTCCTCTCCCCTCTCGCCCTGCACGACCAGGTGTGCGGGGCTGCCGAAGCAGGTTCCCCTCTGACTGCTCCTGGTGCACTCTTGGCACTTGATTTACAGATGAAAGATGAATATATGTGGCCACATCCACACAAAGGAAGAGCAGATCCTTGGCTTTCTCCCTGCTGTACAAGTTTCGCGGGGCAATCGCTTGTCAATCTCACCCCGTTCCTGTTCACGTCCCCGAGGTGCAGTTTCGATTCGGGGAAACACAATGTACTTTGCTCTGTACCCCGAGGAACAGCGTGTGCATCAGGAAACTATCTCTTCATCTCTGCATTTGTAGTGCCTCCACTTCCAGTTTCGCAGATTCTTGACAGTGTTTCTCCCTGCAGAACATGCTTAGTTAGCAACAGCATCTTAGATTCACGGATTTGCAACTAAGACTCAAAAAAAAAAGAATGACATATCAAAGATCTTTAGGTTTCTACATTGCATTATCTAGTTTAATTTTGAAAACACTGAAGAGCCAGATCTCCATGACCTGCCCAAGGTCACACTGGGAGTCAGTGGTAGAGCCAAGATCTGAACTGCAACCTCTGAAAAATTTGGAGGAAAGGACTTTCAGTCCTTCCATAACACGTGCTTTAGATTTCTAACCGAATAGGCTGATGTACCCTGAGTATTCCAGGCTACAGGAACCAGACCACTGAAGGTCAGGTAAACACTTCCCAGAGTGGCCTTAGTGAGTCCCTCAAGTGTTTAGCCAAAATGTGCTGTACTTCTGCTCTTCCACAGGATGTCCCTTGAATAATGTCTGGCCAAGGAGGTTTTTTTAACTGCTTTAAGAACAGTCACATCAAGATAGCAGCGTTTGATGTGCAGCTCCCGCTCGTGCCCATGTGGCTAGGCAGAGCCCTTGTTCCTCAGGAAGGGAGTGAGAGCAGGGTGGCACTTACCTCCTCTAGATAGAGAAAAATGCTAGGAAGACCACAGCAATGCAGGATTGTCATGGTCATTCCAATGACTTGGTTATGAAAAACAACAAGGTCCTCCTGAGAGCAGCACACCTCAGTAAGAGAAAGCTGCTCTCCATCCCCTAGAGAAGGCAGGAGGGGACATTAATTTCCAAGCCTGTGGTCCAAAGCCCATGAAACCAGGAGCAGAAAGCAGTATGGCATCATCTCCAGAAGAGAAACGGCTCTCAGAGACACAGTTGGCAACTCAGCCAAAAGGGCCAGACAAAAGGAGATCCAAAAGACTTCCAAAGTCCTGACCTCTTCTCTGAACCAATGAAGATGTTTTTCTTTTTGATTTTTTTTTTTCATGGCAGCCTGGGAGCATGATAGAAAACTTGCCAGGGTTATTGCCTCTTCCTTGGTTGTTTTTCCTCTCAAGCCTGGATTAACATTTTTGTTTGGAGGACTTGCTAACAAGCTGAGGTTTTCATCTTAGTAGGTCTGCTAATAGTACAGGACGTTCCCCTGGATTTGTGATTTCAGTGCAGGGTTTTCTTTAGAGTGAGGAATTTTTTTATTAGAACCAGCCAGCCTACAGAACTGAACTGTACCTAAAAATAGAAGCGATTGCTTTTTTTTCAGATGTTAAAAATAGAGATGCATAGAAATGGTCATGTATAGGCTGCTTTTTACAGGAAGGCAGAGGTGCTCCAAGTGGAAACATTTGCTATCTGCCATCTAACCGAGAAACGTAGCGTTTCACAGGGCCATGAGCTGCTGCTGGTGAAGAACAGAGAAGAATAGAGTAGCCCTGGATGGTCTGAAAACTGAACTGATACCATGTCGATGTACACACGGTTCCAGGGAAAGAAGGAGACCTTTGGCCTTGTGAAGCATAAGCACATCCAGCTCTTCAAAGATGGGGAGGTGCAATGGGATGGATGAAACAGGATCATCCCATGTTGCTATTGAGCTCACCTAATCCTCCTGCTGGTGGAAGCCACCTCTGTCTTTGCTCTGAGCACTGTGGAAAGTGTTATTCTTTCCAGCTTTGATGAAAAAAAAATTATCAAGCCTACTTTTTTTTTCCTGTGCAGAATCCCTCCGTGTCCACCCATGTCACTCAGGCCAAGCAAAGAGGAGAAAGCACAGTGGTCCCAGTGGGGAGAAATGCTCCCAGAGATGCTTTCAAAAGCAAACAAAACTCAAACCTATTTAGAAAGCTGCATCCTCTGCTAAGACCTGTCTTTTTGGGTGATCTGGCGAGCTGAAGATTGTATAAAGACAGACAGATTGTGTTTGCTGGGCTCTTCTTATTCCATGTTCCTCACAGTTAATTCCTGGTCCCATTAATCTGCCATATTATAGCTGAGATGTTCAAAGCTGTTAAAGTGATTTGTATAAAAAGTTACCAATAACTGGAACGGGAACTTGGCATTTAGATCAGTTAAAAGGGGAAAAAATCTGAGCCCAGAGGTCTATATGCCATTTGAATTCTGCTGTATTCATAGTTTCTGTTAAGTATTAATAGCTTATTTCAAATGCAAAAACCCTCCACCCTTATTTTAAAAGGATATTTGCAGTAACTAACTGCTCCATAAAGACTCAAGGTAGATTTCACACAGCGGGGCTCAGAGGGTAAGAAACACTGTAATATGCTGCCCCAACTCATCTAAATGACTGACTTCTTTTTTTTTCCTTTTTTTTTTTTCTTTTCCTTGAGCATTATAAATGGTTCACCAAGTTCTTAAGATACATTAACCATCACCTCCCCAACCTCCCACCGCCACATAAATCCCACCCTGGAGAGCCAGCTGTGTCTCGAAAAATCTCAGGTCAAGCATTCATGACATTTTACGAGATGTCAGCACTGTGTGTGTCAAATTCAATCCTCGATTACCTCCAGTTTAGAGACACTCATATTTCCATCAAAGGATCCGATACTCCTTGATTTAATGGCTGGGGCAGCTAAATTTTTATTGCCACCTAGATGTCCTTTCAGCTACAGTTGTGTGCAATAGCCACAGCAAGGTTCAATCCTCTCTGATACCAGGAAAAAAAAGTGGCCCACAACCGCCTAATGTCTCGTGGAGCTCAGTGTGCTGCTTGACCTCCTGATCCATGAGAACTAAGATCCAGAATAAGAGCTACCTTGCAAGTCAGAGCAGAAAATAAGCTTAAAAAACCACCATGGGATGTAAAAAACAGGGAATGCCTTATGCCTGCTGTGATTCTCTTTCCCTTGCATGACTGTTCCCTGTACAGATAAAAGGAAGGATAGATGCACAAACACATAACCAGAGCTGGACTGAAGAATACACCCAAGAGATTTTCCATATGATCATCAATTATGCAGAGAAAAGATTTTGACTAGGACCTCTGAGATGGCCTCAAGAGTTGGAACAAGCAGCTGTGGATGGATTTACTGGAGGAGGAGGTCCCATCATTTGGGTTCCTACTCCTTTATCTAATTGTAAATTGCCTACCAGCCATGCTAAAATGCACATCTGAACAAGTGCTACAGACCTGTGCTGACCTAGGGTATTCTTGCTCTTTAAAAGTGAAATGTAAAAATCCCGATGATTTCCAAAAAAAAAAAATTAGATCATTACAGTGTTTATGCCTCGATGTACCATATATTTATAGCCTCATATATACTCCAAAAGCAAAGCTGAGGTTATGTTTTGTTTTATGTAACTATAGATAGATTTGGCAGGGAATCATTACATGAATAATGTTTCTTTTGAAATGGCATTGATCCCCTGAAACAGAGTAAATAATAAACAATACAAACAATACATTTGTGAAGAGAAGTGTGTGTTCCCATCACCAGTGGTAGCTCCAAACTGAATATCTCCCTCTTAACTCTGAAGCTACAAGTCAAAGGACTTTTCCTGGACTTCATGGCCACTGAATCAGCAGCATCTCCTGAGCAGAGAGAGAATGAAGTGCTGTAAGAGAAGGCACAGGGAGGTGGCAACTCTGTGACTGAATCTTCTGGTACAAAGCATTTGCCCCTGAGAATTTAGAAGCTGAAGGAGAAGCTTCCCCTTGTCCCCTGAATGATGCATTTGTGTCTACCATGTACATAATTGATTGTAAGCAAACTATACGTGCCCAACTCAATGCTGCTTCATACACAGGACCACATGAGAGGAGCTGCAGGCCACGGAAAGACCAGAGCTGATCTAGGCATCAATTATGGATGAGAAACTTCTTCAGTATAAATAAACTTGCTGGTTCACCACTATACACAGAAACCTCTAAATATAATAACTGAATATTCAGAGGCAGAAATCTTGCAGTTCATCTCAAGGACATGTTTGCTGTTTGAGAACACACACCACCATGAACATACACTTGATGAAACCCCAAAACCTCAACCAACCAGAAACCGTACCTCAACCTATTGATAGACTCCTCTGTCTTGAACAGTTCCAATACAAGAAAGCTCTTTGTCTGTGTTCTCTCTGAAGCCTCCTGCCATATTTGCAACCCTGGATGTCCCAGCTAAACCCCACCATCCCTCCAGGAGTTCTCATGAAGGGTGAAAATGCAATTCTCCCTTGAATGTAACAATTACGCTTATTTGTCCAACTTTAGGGCATTCCACGCACACACAGACACACACGTGTGTATATAAATATATAGCTTTGAAGGTGACCTATTTTCCAGCTGCAAAATAGTGTCGCTATCAGGGGCTATCTGTAGGAAATATTACTCACAGTTGCAAGGGTTCAGACAGAAAAGAACTCGCAAGTACCAAGCAAGGGTTTCTTCCCTGAACATATGGGACCTGCCTGACCCACCTGGGAGGTACCAGGACCATTCAAGCCTCGTGTGCTCTCTCTCCCTCCCCGCTTCCCAGCAGCTAAAAATAAAGCAAATCGTTCTCCTGAGCTAGAAGTCACAGCCACCGTGCAAAGCTGCGCTCAGCTACCTCTTTCTGCCCTTGCAAGTCTATTATTATCAAGCAGAGAGAGAAATATTATCGTAAATATCACTCTGAATATGCAGAGGCATCTAAAAAATATATCTCTTTTCTCTCCCTGTTCCTTCAGTTCCAACTCACTGCTAAATATACACCCAGAAATACAGGACGAAAGTGTATAAAATTGCCTCACTGACTCTGAACTCAAAATCCAATTTCTAAAGGAATTTAGGACCTGACAGCCAAAGAAATGTAAGTACCTGAAGATGCAGTTAAGAGTATTCTCAAATATTCAGATATGGTCAAGTTCTATAATCCATTGATTTAAAAAGACTTCAGGCTCCTGAATCACCTTTGAGAATGGAAAGTCTGTTTCTGCATTGCTTAGACATTGCAAAATATGGCCATATATTTTTCCTCACATTTCCTACTTCGCAGAAACCAAATTATTTTCTTTCCCCTAAATATATATTTATAAATACACATGCACACACTGTAGTTCTGCACTAATTGGTATTTGCAGTGTAAGCACTGGCCTTTCCTTCCTTGTCGTCAATGACAGTAAACATGATCAAAGCCTGCCTGTATTTAATGATGAAAATGTACCATGTCTCTGCAGTCTTAATGTCATTGGAATGAACTTGAAGATAGGTTTGCAACAAAAATAATTTAAAAAGGATTTAATTACAAATTCAGGGGGAAAAAAGACATATTTAGCCTTTCTTTCCTTAGCATTTTTATTTTATCGAAGAGAAACAAGGAATAAACAAAGATGCTTTAAAATGACCAAGCGCGGGGCAAAATAAATGCATAGAGATTTTATCCAGCACTTCTAAGGGTCTTGGAAGTGCTACCACTACACTGTAGTTCCTTTGTGACGGCTCTGTACACATTTATACAAAAGAAAGATGAAAGGGGGGAGAGGGTGGTTGATAGGGGCTGTGAGGAGTTGGAGGAATGAGATGGCAAAGGGTCAGGTTACAGACAATGTAAGCGAAAATGCATCAAAGGGTACGGAGCAAAGGACTAGATCAAAGTCTAAGAAGCCAAGTACAAGAATAAAAGAGTGATAATTGTAGGCAGCGAGAGAAAGCCCTGGAATAGAAATGTGATAATGGTATGACCTCATGACTCAAACTTTTTTTCCCCCCCCCCAAGTCACCAGTTTCCTCGCACGGGGCCAGGGGCTGGGGAGGGCAGGGGGTGTGTGGCAGGAGGGAGTGGGGAGGGGGAGCAGGGAGAGGAGCCCTGGGGTTGATAACCCTCCTGGGCTCTAGGGAAAATTTCACTTTGCCTTTTTGCAATGCATTTCACCCTTAAGTTTTCCATAGGATCACGGGGCTGTCCTCAGGCACCGGTAGGAAATGGGGAGCATAAAGCTGGAGAGGAAAACTGCAGCCCAGGAGAACATAGAAGGCACCAGTGAGATAAGGTCCATCTTAAAGTCACAAATTTTGGAGAAATTATTGAGCATCAATGTCTGTCTGTTCTGTGGCTGAGACATTCGTGGCTGGGAAAGTTGTCATCATCCAGAGAGCTCCTAAATCATACTCATCTTCAGCTGTAGGCTTGTTCTGAGGGGGACACTCGCATTAGATACTCACTTCAATAGGAACCAAATACATTTTATTGCCAAGAAGAAACTTCTCCTTTGTATCTAACGAAGTCCCTCTGTCCTCACTGTTGTACAGCATGGAGAGCAGGTCCCTACACCCCCAAAATAGTTTGGCAGACCAGGGGATCTCTAACCTTTGCTGGACTGATGATGCAGAGTCTTCTCAGCTCTCCCTGTGCCCCAGCAGGAGTCAATGGTATCACTTCAGCTACTGCATCAGGGGTAGGGTTTGTTCTGTGATCCCTGAAAGGACATATTTCCCCATTCACCTGGGGTTTAGTTGGAGACTGGGTGATGGCCTTCATCCTCCATCACGGCCAGCCCATACTGATACGTTTCCTGGTCTCTTCGAAGGCTGAGGCCAAGGCTGCCCAGGGTGAAAGCTCCACTTGTGAATTTGTCACTGCACTTTGATCTACGGGAGTGGGTCACAAATGAGGACAGTCACCACAGGCAGGTCTCCTTCCCCTGACCATGGGGCTAAACTGATGCCATGATCCTACCCTGCTCCAGCAGCTTTGGAAACAGTAGAGACATACCAAAGAGGGAGAAAATAACAACTTCTCTGTCCCTTCCTTCAGCAACGCAGACACCTATATCTGTTTTACCTGGAAGGCAAAGGAGACACCACTCTCTTGCCCCCTTTGCTTGCAGGCTGCCTCCCCTTCTCCAGCAAAGCCTCAGGACATCTGTCTTCTCTTAAGAGGGTGAGCAAATCAAAGTAAACCTCTCACTGGTCTCTCAGAGCTCCATTTGTGCATCATTTATCTCTTCATCCACTCCTTTCAATGCAGACCACTCAGAGTCAATTTGGGCAATATATTTGTTTATTTTTCTGACTCACTGATTGAGCTCAATCTCAGGACAATGTTATGGGACAGAGGCATCTGTCAGAGGGTCCCGGATTAGTGGATTCTGAAGAAGCAAGAAATCTTCATGAAATTCAGTGAATGTTAAAGCCTTTCCTTGATGGGCCCCAGGTTCATATTCAAGTCTTTTGTCCTTGAAAAAATAAGTTATTGAGATGTGAAAGAGTCAGACAGGTCCTTCTCTGCCTCACTGAACTATCTCAAAGCTGACTTACCCCATCGTTGTGGAACTTCCCCCATGAGTGCTCAGGCAGCTCTGGGACTCTCAATGAAATGTCTGCGTCTGGCTCATAGACGTGTCTAACCAGGATTATTCTTGAATGTGTTGGACTATCCTTTAGTTTATGCCTGAGTGAAACAACTCAGACACACTCCAGACAAAGATTTCCACTTTTTCCATGTTTGAGTCAAAAACTTTAACTCCTCTGGGCTGGATTCTTCAGAGACACCAAAGGCAATTAACACATCGACTGAGTTGAATGAGAAAGGTCCTTGCTTTCCAAAGCAATTTTATTTCTCTGTGTATTCCATTTCTCGCATTTTCAGCCTCCATAGAACACAAAACCTGTGGGATGCATCTCTGACATGCTGTTCTTGAGTTCAGACACCAAACAATATTTCCAATATTTAGAGGTTCCTCTGCATTGTCCCCAGGAGCTGGGCTGGCAGAGCTACTGGAGGAAAATCTCAGGCATTTTGAGGACATGGGAGGGTGTGGGAGAACAGGCAGCAATGTGACAGTTTTGGGTTCAATGTGTTTGTCACAAAGCGTGTGAGAAATTTGACAGGAGGGTGAAAATTCTCAGTGTTGCGTCTTCTCTGGTTCCCTACAGGCTTTGGCATTCGGGTCGATGGCTGATGCTCCTGAAGAGCAGGTCATATTTGGAGCCTGGTTTTGCTGTTGTCTGGTCCCAGCACACCGGTGGGGCAGCAGCACCAGGTTTTTGGCCAGAACTCCAGTGGGAGGCCAGAGCTGCTGACTTGTGGTCATGGCTGAATGCCAGGCTCCCTTGCAGATAGGCAGACGTTGACATGGACCAGAGGTGGCTGTGAAGTGCGTGCCATGTGCTGCTCTCTGCCCTCTCTAAACCCTCCTGCCCTGTGCTGATAAAACAGCTCCAGAAACTTTGCCAGGGCTGATCATGGTTCAGTTGTGTCAGGCCTGGTACAACTGATGTGAGTTCATGGAAGATAAAGAGAGTAAACGTATCGGAACTTTTGCATTAATCTTGCTTAATCCTGTCAACTGTTCAAAACTTCTCAAAATGGAGAAGGTGCAATCACAAGGTCTAAAACATCTTGTAAAGCTTGAAAGAGACCACTCTTCTGCCCACTCTTGGGTAGCCACGTTGGCATCACCAAGACCCAGAGCCACCAAAGACTCGTCCTGTTGTGCACTGAGCCACCAATAGCCACCAATGAAGCCTTGGGACCATGCAGGAGTCTGGAGGAACGTACATGGAGGGTAGAAAGAAGCATGTGGCCTGCACAATGACATGGGAATTGGCTTGTACATTGATGAAGAACTAGCCAGCAGGAAGAACAGAGTAAGACCCATTTACATTATTTTTGGATTAGGTGAATTTATGCTGTGAATTCTGACTTTTATAGATGTATTAGAAAGACAAAATTTCATAACCAGTGGTCTTCCTAAAACATTATCTTGATAATGTGTACATGCCAATTCCCAGACGCAAAGGGTGTGGAAGGATTAAGGAACAGTGGTTCAGGAATATTTAAAAACATCCAAAGGTACGAACGAGAAGCTCATCTGAAAGGATACATTTTACCAGGCAATTGCTTGTTTTTAGACACCTGTAGAGGCCCTGCACCGAAAATTGATGTCATACAGTGTCTTGTGGTTGTCTACCCCGGAAATGTGGGTAAAAGCAACTTCCCTAAAAACAGTTCCTGTTTTTCTTCTCCATTTCCATTCTTCTTAAGTTTCTGCAAAACTTATGACTTGCAATGACTCATATTTGATGATAGGGCAAATTTTGACAGAAATTTTCCAGAATGCTGTTAATTTCAGTGTTGGCTGGTTTGGATTGGACCATATAAATTACTTTCCAAAATATCAATAGCTATCGGTCCCTGACCCTGGGAGACAATAGAGGAGCACAGGATGACCCAGCAACCACCCTGCAACTGCCACCCTACATCTGGCCAGGGGACATAACACACAAAGACATTGACACTTCTCGTTACTCAAAAAGATGAAGCAAGCACGACTCACAGCTGTAAGAGTGAGGTCAAAAGGACAAAGAAGCCTTATTTTCTTTCACACAAGAGCTGAGGGTTTTCTGAAGAAGTGGAAGGTGAAGATTCCTCTGACCTAAACCAGCCTGGACAGTTTTTCAACCAGGAAGCCCCTATATTTTATTGCATCCTACAGTATTGACACGAATCTGGAAAATTTTTACTCCTTTTTACTTTGTTGTTTTCCCATTGACACATTTGGCCTTGTATAAGAAATTGTAGGAGATATCTTAAATGTTTCTTACTGGAGGGTGTAAAGGGAGGAGAGCAGTCAGCAATGGGTGTTGGGTGTGCACAGGAGTGTGAAACATCTGTAAGATCTTCAAAAAGCACCAAAGAGAAAAAATTTCTTATACATAAATCACATCAAATGTTCTTTCTTTCAAGGGTAACCACAGAAAAAAATTCTAATTTGGTTCTTGTAGGTTCACTAAGCAAGAGTTCTATATTCTCTTATAGAGGTAGTTTGGCCAAAGTCTTCAATGAAATCTCTGTCATGAGAAAATTGTCAGGTAGTTATGATCAATCCAGAAAGTCAGATAAGACAACGACAGGGAAAGTGTCCTTGACTGGAGCGGTGCCTGAGGGACAAACATCCCCTTAAATTCCCATTTGTCAAAGTTGACCTTTTTTTCAGTATATTTTCCATGGTTTAAGTAGTGCGATGATATAATATTCCTTCAGTGTCTTTGTTCATTTGTATTATTTGACCTCAGTTAGAAAGCAGAACCATGTTTACTCAGATTTGGTCCTCTCAGCACCAAGATTTAAGGTGCATACAGTTTCCTCCCAGGCATTTTGTCAGTCCCACACAGCTTTTGGGCAGCAGAGCATAAACATTTAGCAATCATACACTTTGCAGATTGATTCAAGCTATTCTCACCTTGTCTCCTCCTTTCTCCCTTTATGTTCCCATTTTGGGGAGATTAATTGCCTTACAAGTTTCTTTGCTTTCTCAGGCCAAGAATGAATCTCTCCCACTCAGGCCGCATTAATGGCTCATCCTTGTGACACTGAATTTTAAACCTTGTCTCGGTCCAAGGTTACAATTTCTACCACTTTGCAAAACGACAAAAAGCACAAATTCCATAATGGCTTGTGACTAGGAGTTAAGTTCAATATAGCTGGCAGCTTCTCTTAGGCAGGTCTGCAGCAGGACTGACCTCATTGACTGAATGAATCACTTGTCCCCCAGGGGCAGGAATGTTTCTTCCAGGACAGGATTGAAGCTGCTTTCTTACAAAAGCCCTATCAAGTCCCAAGCAGGGAGTTGGAAGCTGCCTGAGCCACACACCTGCCTTGTAGATAGTTCCTAGGCCTGCCAGGCATTTACCATTCAAAAATATACATTCTTCATCAACTTGAGCTGAACTTTGGCAAAGGGTGGAGGGGGGAGAAAGGAGAGGAAAGCAGGGGGGAGGGATTCCAGGGGTTCAACTGGAAGTTTTTGTTCAACCCTTGGCAGAAATAAATATAAAAGTCTGTCCATTTTGTGCATTTGTTAAAAGTGCCAGGGATAGAATTGTCATCTCATACCAAATTTCCAAGGATTGGTTTCAAAAATAATTGGTTTCTCACTGACAAGATTATCCCAGCAGCTTCAAGCAGAAGGAGTTAGAAATAACCTGGAGGGAGAAAAGTATGAAGTGGACCAATCTGGTCCCAAAAGAAGGTACTGTCCATCCTGCCCCAAAAAGTTCTGTAGGTCTCCCAGAAGAGAACCTCTTTGCCCACCACATCAGGTCAGGAATGGTCAGAGACTAAGCTGTATATTTACACTTGGCAATAAAGCAAACGTGCATGGAAACCCAGCATATTCTTTTACTGGTCCCAGTTACACTCCGAAGTTGGGTTGTGACACACTCCGTGAACTGGCACTGGACTCATCAGACCAGACACGTGGTGGGGCCCTTGGTCTGTGCTGATCACCAGGATTTCACTGGGGCAGAAGCACGGAAAGATGAGAGCTTGGGAGAGCTCGATACATCCTGGCTCTTCAGCCTGTTCTCAATTCCAGACATGGGAAGGAATTCTTTACAGGCTTCTAGCTAGGCATGGACTCTATTTAGATATTTATGTCTTGATTATGCAGAATAAAGGCATAAATAAGAGTCGCCTATTCCTCTGGCTATGGCTCAGAGATGCTGCATCCAAGACTGAAATATTTTTGCGTGCCTGATCCATACCTCCCATGTGCTAAGAAGCCTTTAAGCTCTTTTTAGCTGATGAGACATGAGCAGGTGGTCCAATTGTGAACAAAATGTCAGAATCCCTTCCCAGGTACAAAACCCCACTTAGAGAGACAGTCGAGCTATGCTGATAAACGTCAACTAGCCCCAGGCACCACCAACCCCCAAATCTCTGCTTTCAGTGCTAACATTAACTCTAATTATGTTCATCCTAAATCTGCTTCCAGTCTGTTTTCATTACCTTCATTCACATTACTTTACCATCACTTGTTCCTGCTTGCTGGTCTGATCTATGACCAGATCCATTAGCCCATCTCATGCAGTGTATTTATCTTCCTCATTGGTTTCCAAGTGGCACTTCTCTTCTCCTTGACCTGCAACACAGATGGTACACTTCGGATGCAAATTTCTTATACTGGAAAACAGCTCCACGGCTGGCTTCAGGGTATTACTGAAATGTTCCTTTTTCACTGAGGTCAGCGATGAGAATAAATGTAAACCCTGATATGTCATTAGAGGAAGCTGTCCTTCACACCACACAAACAACTAGCGTGTATGTTAGACAAAGCAAGTACATAAGGTACCTTTGTTGGACTTCCAGGAGCTCTGGTGGTTTAGAGCTCTGCATAAAAGCAAGTTTGTTTTTACCAAGATGCTCCCTCTCCAGCAAAAGGATCTTTCTGACACCTGGAGAAAACAGTGATGGAAACATACTTGGGACATGGAAGCCCTGCTCTCTGCAGGACAGACACATACAGAGCTGTGGGACAGCAAAAACCTTCTCTGATTTCCCGGTTTCAGTTGTCACATGCTGGACAGCAGTGCTGTCACAGCTCACATCAGAGAACGTTGCATCCCAAAAGCCTGTATTTTTGGATGCAGTGAACACCCAAGGCTCCCACCCATCACAGTGGGATCTGCAGGAGCTCTGTATTTCTGGAAGTGTAACAACATTTACAATTTAGATCAACATTTTATAGCTGAAGATCACCTCAGTATTTCTGGAAGGGGTCTAGGTACCCTGAGAGCAGACGGAAGGCCAATGTCATCCCCAGGATAAGTGCCCTGGTCCTGGTGTAGCTGCCAAAAGGACATATCTAGACCAGAGAAACACACTCCCATCTTCAGAGAGTTGTAAGGTTCTGCAAATGATTGAAATAAGTTGTGGGACCTTGCATGGAAGGTGCTACTGAGCAGTAGATCATTATCTCTGGGTGTATTTTATAGGCATTTCTACAGTACTCGTGAAGTAGATAAGAAAAATTATATTTTGAACACATTCTCAAATGTATGTGTCATTTCTGTGTGCTCTCACACAGTTGGCAAGGCAGAGAGATTTTCAAAGGATACTTAATGAGGTGTTACTATCCCAACAAACATGCAAGTTTGTTTACTGAATTTGTAGGAGTATTTACTGATACACAATAATTCTCAAGCATTTTTATATTCAATAAATGCATTTCTAGTATTTACCTCTCACTCTCAACCTTTGAGTTATTTGGCCCCTATTCAAGCCATTCAGAAAGACCAAGGATTAACCACTTTTCACAAGGGTTTCTTTTCTTCCATTTCTCAACTTTGATACTGTCATTTAAGTAAGATATTCCCATACCCTTTCAGAAGAAAGGCTTCTGCCCACAGTACTGGGCAATGAGACAGGTTTTCACTGAGTTCTTTGCTTTATTAAATCAGTGGAAGGATTACCAGCATCACTGGGAAAAGCATATTTGAACTGACAAAGCAGAAAAGAGGAAAGTTCCTGAAGAACTAGAGAAGTCTCAATAACTCCCTTCCTTTGCATGAGAACAGAAATTAGATCAAGGCTCTTCTGGATCCATGTAACTGAAAGAAAAGGCTAAAGAGTTGTGCTCCAGGTTTCTTGGAGAATAGTAATTCCTAAAATTTCTAGTGAGGAATTGAATAACTGCAAAACTCCCTTTTGAGCATGATGTAGTAAGATGAAGTGTGTCTTTCCTGGAACAAACACAGATGACCACCTCCCTCACAACCAAGAGCATGAGACACTGTCCATGAGAGAAGCAATTATTTGGAGGGGTGTATAATAATACAAACTCTTTGTATGATGCAAACGGCCTATCAGCAGCCAAAGCTGCTTCTTCAGTGTTTGAACCCTCTACAGAGATTAATATCCTTTGGATGTTGGAGCAGCAGGTCAAGTAACTACTGTATTTTAACTCCATTTATTTGGAGGTATGTATTGCCTATCCATTTAAATTATGGGGCTTGGGGTTTGATTTTTTTTTAGACTTTTCTATAGAAATAGGAGCGTGTCCTTCACTAATGCTAAGTCAAGTCAATGCTTGCTGGGGTAAGGGAGGCGTTCTCCATTTAGGAGAAAGAAGTATTTTAAATTCCTGCCTTCTTCAGTCACTTTCTGAGTTTCACGCAAACGTTGTCCTCCTGCTGTTTTACTGTGTCACACTTGGGCAAGAAGTGAATGTAAGAAACATGTCCCGGACCCAACCCTGCACATTGCCACCGAGGCGTGGAGTCCCCCGTCCTGTGAAGCTTAGCTCTTTCCTGGGTCGGACCCTCAGAAAGTCAGCAAAGAGGAGTGTCATTGGGGGTTACTTTTGTGAGAGGATTAATGCCTCAATCAAATGACTTTGCTCGGAAGAGAAATTAGCAGATGCTGTGGCGTTTCAAGTGTCCTTCAAAACACCAGTAAAAATTCTTTATGCTCGCAAAGATCAGATACGTGTGTGACGGTCCCCATTCAACCTGTGTTTGCAGTTTGCATATTTCTGTGTAAATGTGTGTCTTACAATTAGCTTGAGGATGTGCTTACAGTTGCTTTTACAAGTCCTCATTCTTGACAGTTTTACGGATGTTTGCACTAAGTAGCTTTTAGTGGCACACTGGTGAAACTAGGCACCTTGTTTTCCTTTCTTAAAGGCCCTTGGTTCTAATACCTACAAAGACTAATCCATTTGCCTCAGCTAATCCAGTCTAAAAGTACCCCAGCGCACTTGAAAGGATGTCCTGTGAGCAAAACATCTCACCTTGAGAATGGGGAAAAACTTGTTTTGGAGGTTGCTTCCCTCTGAAGCAGCAACTCCAATTGGCTAATCTATTTAGCAAAATTAATTAGAGGGCCATGGATTGAGTTTCATGGCAGACTAAAGCCCAGCTTTCTCAAAGAAAGGAATTCATTGTTGAACCTTTGATGGTCTAAAGGAGGAGAGGTGCATTCATATGTTTTGGGTAACTCCCTCATCATTACTAAGATAAAATAAAAAGGCTTTAAGGTCTCTTTCACCAATCGCCCCACAAGTTGGCAATTATATAGGATTACTAGTATCCCATAGACCTGAGCTACCATCAGCTATTTTATTCACTTGTGTAATGCATTTTATGGTAATAACAAAAGCGCCCTTCAGGCTATTTTGTGGTCCATACAGATTTTGAAGGAGGGGGAGCTCTTATTTTTGTTTGTGTTTTGAGTGGGGGTGACGGGCAAAAGGGGGTTTGTTCTGCCAAGAGATTAGCGTGAAAGAATGAAATGAAATGTTTCGGTCTTGTTCAGTTCTAGTCTAATCAAGCCTACTCTCAAATTAATGAGCTCTTACCGGGGGGAACATCTCTCGATGCTGGAAGGCAGCAGTAAAGCTATGCACTTCTATTTCGAAAAAATGTAAAGCAATATCCTTTTTGGCTTCAGATAAAACAGCAAAAGAAGCATTTTTCATCTTTTAAGGTTTGATTTAATGCTACACTGACTTGCTGGGTTTGTGTTTATTGGAGGCATTTTTCTAGAGAGCTGAACAAATTGCCAATAATTTGAGGGTTAGTATTCTGGTCTATTTTGGCTCATGGTGAATGAATAGTGCAGGACAAGGAAGTCTAGCGAGGGAAAATAAATTCCAGTTATTTTCTGAAAAGGACTTCCTAAACCCTCTTTAGATCATACCAATCCTCCTTAAGTGCCATCTTCTAATAGCCCTTCCTTGATCTCTCCCAAAGTTGTTCTGCGCTGCTCTGGCCAGCTACGGGAGAGTCATTCTGCCTGGAGGGATGGTTCTTCCATGAAGGGAGAAAACTTCCCTTAAAATGTCCTGGGTACAAATGGCTCCCAAGACCATAGTCTGAGGGGTTGCCCCCACTCTGGGTTAAAGCACAGGCACAGGTTTGCAGAGCTGGAGACAGCAGATCCTGGTGTTGGACAATGACACCACATGGGAGAGGTTTCTGTGGGCTGACAGATTCAGGTCACCTTCAGGTATTTCACCCTGCTTGGAGCAAAATCCAAACATTTTCTATAATAACACCTGCACACAATTTTATACTAGCAAAAGCTAAGGCTGGCAGATCTCACACTTGCACAGCAGGAAACGCCCATTGAATTCTCCTGTGCAATTGTCGTTTGCCCTTTTGCTTGTCCATTATAACACTTTTATGAATTATGGCAACACATGCTATTTTTCTCATTTTATTTAACACAAAGGGTGCCTGGGATCACTGAATCTCTCTGTGGTTTGTATTCTCTTGTAACCTCATAATTTCAACAGTATTTTCAGGTCTTATCTACTGTTCTCCATATCCAAGCATTGTACTGAACGAGGGTGCGTTCACACATTCTTTGAGTTTCCAATTATATTGCTACTATAGTTTGAGAATATTCTACTAGCATCAGTTAATCTTTACAACATCCCTGTGAGATAAGACCCAGAAGGATTAAGCCCAAACTTGTCACGTTTTCTAATGTGAGTCACATATACGCTGACAAAAAAAAATATTCTGCACCTTGATAGGATAAAAGTAGAAAAGCACAGCTACAAACCTCATTGATCCAAATCTAGGTGAGATATTTATTTTTTAACAGACTGGATCTCAGGAAAGGAGGAATTCTGCATGACAGGTTATGTGGAAAATTTCCTCTAAGTTATTTATCCAGTATCACATTGGAGCTCTCTGACAGACTCCAGGAGAAAAATAATGACACTGGTTGGGTATTCAGGTCTCTCAACCTCACCATCATCTCTGTTCTTCACCAAGGTCCCTGCCTCATTCACTGTCTGCATTCCAGCTCCTGGGATGTGTGAGGCAATGGCCTGGCTAGCAACAGCCTCCTTCAGCACAAATCATGATTCATTTCCTCAGTATCATTCTCAAATAGTGCTAGAGGCCAAAATGCCAGACACTACAATTCACTTCTTCTAACATTTGCTATCAAAATACCCTTGGATTACTTTTTTAAGAAGAAAAGAAAACAATAACAGGGCTTCCCACTGGTAGAAACCTACTGCGTGTCACCCACCCAACCAGCAAGAATGGACTTTAAGAGAAACAAGGTGTACCTCTACGTTTTGAGCTAGGAGAGGAACTGAAACCAGTATTTATGCATCATTTTCCTGTGTGGGCAAGCCCTGATGGGGCATGAGGCAAATGAGTTGCCAGACAGTCTGCAGAGTGGCAGAGAGAAGTGGGAAAACTGGCCACATTTGGAAAGGGTATAACAGCATCCCAAAGGCCTGTTTACCCATCTGATCTTTGGTCCTCTGCTGCTGCTGCATCCCAGCCCACCTCTACATCCTCTCAGGTACCCACCAGTGTCTTCATTTTGTCTTCAGTGCCATAGGGTGAGTTGAGAGAGTGAAAGAAAGAGTCCTTGTTCCTTACCCCATATTGAATGGTCTTCATCGGCCTCAACAAGCACTTGCAAAGCCGTGGTCTGACTGTTGAAGCCACTGTCTTCAAGATCAGCATGGTGTCCTCAAGAGTTTCACAGCTTGGAAGTGCAGGCAGCAATGCTCAGTGATGTCAAAAGTCCTCCTTTGAAAAGCCATGTCCTGGTCCCCAGGTGAGTTCCCCAGCTCGTTTTCAAGCTCCTACTCCAAAGCAAAATAGTACTGCAAGCTTCTGGATGAAGTATCTGCAAAAAGTGTTTTAAAGTTGTTCAAATTATTTTTTTCTCATGTTTCATCCCTTCAAAATGATGGAGCTATTTTTGCTAGAACATTCCCCAAAATATCCAGGCAGAGGAATACACACAGCATGGAAAATTCCAGTAGAGACCATTACAAGGCCTCATTACCCACTCCTTGTGATTTTGCCAAGCACTAACAGGAAGAGAGTGGCTGCTGTAGCGATAGCTGCTGGTGTCAGCCCCATGTGGAACAACACCAGGAGCCGATGTTGTTGAGTTATTTCTGCAAGGACTCAGAAAACAGAACTTCTTCTTCATAAACACTAATGTGCCAGGCCACAGTTCTATTTTAAATAAGTGCCTTTACACTTATAATGAGCTGTAAAGATGGAATGAAAAGAGGAAATCTGTAGGACAAAGTCCTGAAGGTTTGTTTGCCCAGAAAGGATAGCTGTGCTCCTGCATCCTGGCTTCCTTCTGATCAAGGTCAACAAACTAGAGCCTGAAAGCTCCAGGTGAGATGTCTTCATCGTGGGCTGCAGAGCAGGGACTGATTGCAGGCAAGGCATATCAGTGCGAACCTGGATTTAAGTTTATAAAATGTAAATAGGAGCAAAGCAAGACAGATCCAGTGTCAGAAAGGGCTGGGAAGAGGAATCAGTGCAGCCTGTCCACAGGCCAGCATGAAGGTGCAAACTTTTCTGCGATGTGACAAAATCAAAACCAAATTGTCTTTCAGCTACAAGACTTGCCAAAATGCAGCAAGTGTTCTTTTCAAATAAAACCTCCCTTTATTTATCTACCTCAGCCACATAAGCTTTTAATTAGACTGCGTGCGTAGCTTCATAGACAGCTCCCTGAAAGCTGGAAAACTCCAAGAAAGCTTTTACAAAGTGAAAGCCATATCAAGTTGCCCTTGTTCACAGCATGTCCTTCTCTGGAGAAAGAAGCAAAACCAAGAGTACAAAGCAGATGAAAAACACCAACACACCTGAAATGGCTTAAGGCCTTATTATCATTGCCATTATTATTATTATTAATCATATATCTCGCAGCAGTCAAATGCATTTCAGCTCAGAGACTCCAATATCCGAAAAAGAAAATCCAGCTGGAAGTAGTCAGCTCTTTCTCCTTATTCACCTTCTCCTCAGATGCCATCTTACACATTTTGGTGCTTACTTTCACAACCAACGTGAACCATTCATACACAACAGTGTCACTCAGACAAGCAAAACATCCCTGGCCCAGCTCACCCTGCAGCCGTGTTTTGGGGCTGTCTATCACTCCACATATTGGCAGTGATGCGTGGACTACCACGGGTCTGTTTCTGATCATATCTTCCAGCTACACTGCAAATGAGAACTCCTAATATGGGGCTATCAGCAGACAAATTGCTTAAGCCTGACAATGCCACATGAAGAAGTGTAAACAACTGGAATCTGCTCCATTTAAGCAATGCACAATGCTCGCGTTGTGTGCCCAAAAACAACAACGGGAAGGATCGTTTCTGGATTTTTAAGCCTGCCTGTTGCCAAAGCAGAATGGGAAAGCACACAAAAAAGGGAATGTTTTAATGCATCCACTGACACCACTTCAAACTGGAGCAGGATCACAGAAAACTCCAGCACTTGGAAAAATCAAATGCTTTGCCCTTGAAATTCTCCCTGTGAAGTAGTTTTGGGAAGACTGGGAGGACTGAGAACAAGCAGTAAACAGAAAAACATGTCAGGGTCTGGGTTTATTGGCACAAACAAAGGAAGGTGCAGCTGGAAAACCGCCCATCCCATGTACCTTACCCTTCCTCCAGCCACCACAGCTCGGGGGAGCAGAGGGCTGCAGTGCAGATTGGTGGTCCTGGCTTCAGAGTCTTTCTTCTTGGCTCTCTCCTTGGCTCCCTGTGTCAGGGCACTGACGTATCCCTGGCCGTTGTATTTTTGCCAGATTAAATGTGTAGACTTCTCTATTATTTTCCTCTGTCCCAATTCATCTCAAAACACGGGCAAGGAGAGTTGGCTCGCTCTCAGGTGACAAGCTGTGGAGCTTCATCCTCTGCCCAGTCCAAGTTATTTAGTGCACTGGAGGCAGAAGAAGGGGGCATACATTGAAGGAACCTACTGAAAGCTGCCGATACCTAGCTCCAAGGGCTGAGAACTTTACCCCAGGAGGAAATGTCATATCTTCAATGCACGTTTTTACTTGTCTAAAAATTAGAAAGTCTCGTGGTTGTATCTATCAACAGGGCGATTGCTGGCTGATAGGTGGGACACACAATTTTCATTCAGCAAACCTGAAGGGAAAGCACGTTCAAGTCCAGAGAAGAAAATGCATCAATGTGTTCTTCAAATTTTCAGCCACAAGGTCTTGAATCTGGAAGAGGAAAACTTTCCATAAAATCCAAACTGCAGCATTTGAAACAAAACAAAGCAAGTGAAGTTAGAACCCAAAAGACTGCAGGACTCAGGCTAATGAATGGGTTGCTTGATGCATTGTTTTCTTTTGGGGGATCTTTTTCACTGCTGACAATTTTGCTCCTGAATAAAATGAAGCAGGGAATTGAAATTTCATTGCACAGAGATTTGAGGGTTCCAGCCATTATATCATTCCCTTTCAGAGAAAAATTTATTTTCTTTCACACGTAAAACTTTTGCTTTGATAGAAATTAACAGTTGTGTTCCACCCATGGCTGTTTTCTAATTTAAAGTAATATATAATGTAGTATTGATTTTTAAAAACAAATGACACAATTTCAAAAGAAAATAATATATCTGCAGGTTTTTTTCAAGTATGGAGCTAATTTAGGATGTTTCAACATTGTTGGAACTTTTTCATCACTTTTTTTGAAATGAAATTTCCCCAAAAGCAACATGAGCTCACAAATTGCTTTTTTATTATTATTATTTTAGCGCTACTGCATTTTACTGATGGGAAAAAAACACCCTTCTCCATCAAAGTTTTTTTCCAATGAATACTACTCCTGAGTCAAGTAGGAGCGTGTCTGAAAATCTTTCAGATGGAAGATTTATTATGTATCATTGGGGAAAAAAGAGCTATTCAGGGCTAAATTCTGATACAAGCTGGTTTGTGCAAATATACTGAGCTCCAGCCAGTGAAAATGAGATCTTTTCAATGTACTTTGCACTCCTAAAACAGAGAAGTGCTCAGTAAAAAGGGTCAGAAATGTTAGCGTGTGTATGTGCATGTGCACACACACATATGTAGGAACAAAGCCACCCTGTTCCTGCTCCTGGCTCTCCAGAAAAGCTTTCTAGATCATTTCAGAAATATATATGTTCAATGGGATGGCCCAAAGCAATGTGATTTTCAGATATTTTTATTCTTTAATGTTATTTTATTGACTTTCACTGTTTTTGTTGGCTTTCACTTCTTTAATGTTATTTTTAAAACAGCTTTTTTTCCTTTCTTTCTTTCTTGTGAGAGAGAATTTTGTAATCCTATGACCAGATACATATTGATACCAGTGAGCAAGACCACATTTACCAAGAAAATCAGCACGGAGCTTGCCTGTCACTAAGAGCTTCCCTGATGGACCCTCATAGGATGTTAACAAAATACTCACTTAATGGAATCACAACAATTTGTGTGTTACAGAGCTGCCCAAACCAGCCAAAGGGTTAAGGAAGTTGTGGTAAAAGTAACCAAGCGTGTTTCTTGAGGACAATTAATTACCCTCACTACAACTTTTATTTTTAGGAAGATGGTAAATAGAAAGATCTCTCTGCTGCCAATCTCCAGAAACCCACTCAGCCCGAAGATTGTCTGAGAATGTTAGTCTGATAATATGGCTTTACAGACAAAAACATGGTGATGTGTATCAAAATATGGCAAAGGGCTAAGTGCTCTGCCAAAATGAAAGCCAGCCCTAGCAGATGTGAGACACAACAGCCCAGGGTGATTCAGCCCCTTCCTATAAACAAGATGCAATGGAAAGAGGTTGCATAATTAACCCACTGCCCCAATAAACAATATTTAATATGCCTTCTATTTAAAAGTAAGCTGCTGTCAAAAGCAGCGTTTTTATTTCTCGTTTTAATTTTGTTCAAAGCAAATAAAGCCCTGTCTGCAGTATTGCCCTGGGCAACGACATGAACTGTTCCAAATGTGGGGTTTTGTGGCCTGATTTACAATGTTATGGAATGACCAACATTATGTTGCTGTTTGAGTGACCTGGATACCCCTGAGGAACACCCAGTGCTCCTCTGGAGCAGCCACAGCTTCATGCTCGGCTCGGGCCACCTGGATCCCGTCAAGTGCAGGCATAAATCACAGCAACCTTCACGTGACAGAGGCTTGTCCGGGCTGAGACTGGGTCAGACCCACTCCTTCCAGCAAAATAAAGCAAAACTGTAAGAAGTGTCAGGAGGACGGGGCTGGTCTTTTCTCAGTGGTGCCCAGTGACAAGAGGAAATGGGCACAAACTTCCACCTAAACGTGAGGAGGAACTTCTTTCCTGTGAGAGTGGTGGAGCATTGGAACAGGCTTCCCATAGAATGTCTCTGGAGACATTCAAAACCCGCTTGGACAGATTCCTGTGCAACTTGCTCTGGGTAGATCTGCTCCGGTGGGGAGGTCGGATCTCTAAGGTCCCTTTCAACCCAAACCATTCTATGATTCTATGATTTCTGCAGGTGGCAGGACTTCAGAACAGCACCTCTCTGTGTGGAGGGAAGCATCTAGTTTCAGGAACCACTTACCAACTGCACAATTTTTAGTCTTCCCTAACCTAACCAAGATAGACCATAACAAACACTCAACTGACGTATATATTTCATTTAAAGTAGTAAATATTTATTCTGCTAGAGGTCCAGAGCTGAGCAGCACTGGATAATTGAAGTTATTCCTGTACATACTGGCAGTCTTTGCCTACCCCAGCACTACCACATGTTTACTCCAGCCCAGACATGCAAGACCACCCTTCCCTATTTATCCTCCGTTGTGGCCATCCTGTGAGTGGAGAATGCCTGTCACCACGAGCTGTGTGGAGCTTGTGGTAGGGCTGGTGTTGCGGTGACAGCTGTCCTCAGCAGGCAAGGAGAACATTCTCCATAGGTAGCCTCTAAAAAAAAAGGTAGATTTTGCAGTAGGTGGAAGTACGTTGGGGACTTTTCATATTCAAGTGGGCAGAACTGTGGTTGAATTTGTGTATAAAAATGGCAGAGTGAGAGGCAGGAGCAACAGGTAAAGCTACTGAAAAAAAGGAAGATGTAATTGCCCATTAACACATTTTCTCTCTTCCCTGTTGGTGGAAAAAGCTAATAATTACCCATAAAAATCTATTTAAAAAATCCATCCCCTGCTGCGGAATTCTGCTTTATTTTTCACTGGTTCCTGTGCAGTCCTTATCACCAGAGTATAAACCATTTCACTTCTGAAGCATCATAAAATCACTGCCATCGAAGCCCTGGTAACTAAAGCTCGTTTGAGATGGAATGGCTGCAGAGTTTGTAAGCCACATGAGAAAATTCCTAAAGCCTTCTTTTACAAAGGGCTTTGATCAGAAACCCTTCCCAGATATGGGTAGCTGAAATGTTATAGAGACAATCTCAAGACAATCTTAATTCATGCAACATTGATTTACTTAGGAGCTCATAGCTCGAAACAGGCTTTGATGGCAATAGCTTATCTCCTCGAATCTGATAAACTCTGAGGACAGATGTATTGCTACAATTAACATAAAGTATATACTGCAGAAATCAAGGGAAAAAAAACTAGCTAAGAAAACAGGCACTCCTTAATGCCACCTCTCCGACAGCGTGCACTTCATAGCCAGGCTCCACGCTAATTGTAGGACTCTCGAGTCAGCTCCAAGGAAAGACACATATACTGGGAGGCTCTCCATCATGCCTGAGCTCTTTCCAGAGGTGATTTTTGCAGCTTAATTAACATCTGTCACCAGTCTCTTCCCTCATCTCCTCTTAGGGAAGCAAGCTCTGCTGTGGCCTTGTGTTTTGCGAGGCCAGGGGCAAACCTGAATCACTAAATTGGATTTCTGAATCGCTGCTTCAGCATGATTTTGCTGTGTATTTACATTTTAAAGGTCCAGGCACTTGGAGAAGAAACTGAGGACATCTGTGATGAGGCTACATTCCTGTAGAGACTCATCCCACCCTTTCAGACCCTCCTGAAGAAAGCTATCTGTTGTCCCACGAAGACAGGTCTGATAGAGAAGGTGTTCATGGTGTGGGACGTCACTCTTAATTTTTGTATATTGATGTACCAGGCACAGGTGTAGGGTTTGGACTTGGGGAGAAGGGGAAGGAAAAGAGAGGCTGGGAACTATGCAAAGACCCTAACAACAGTTTTATCAATCCAAGCAGTGCAAGGAAGGAAGCCCTGTCTAAGTCTCCAGCAGGATAGCATGAAACGCTATCTGAAAACCAATGCCTTCTCCAACACCAAAATTCTTCAAAAACTCTTCTGAGTAGTCAGCAACAGTCAGAAATTGCTTCTTGGAGCTATCTCTCAAAACCACATGAACACAATCAAACCCCAAGTTACCACTCTGTCTCGATAACTTGATGAAAACACCATGAGGGTGAGAAGCAAAGCATTTCCAGTGACCCACTGAACATGGCAAGAGAAGAGGTGCTGCTTCTCATGCGTTTTTTCTCATGACCTAACAAAATGGGTGTTATTTGCAAGGAAACATCTACTCAAAGAAAGAAGGTGGGAGAACAAATTTAACATGGTAATTCCATAAATTTCTCAGGAGCCCACCTTGGCACTGGCCCGGTGCCAGTCAGCAGTTGAAGGGTGTTTAGTAAAGCTGTTTGAAACCTGGAGTTTCCCTTGTAAGCCAGAGATAATAAAAACTTCTGATTTTTTTTCATTCCCTACCAGAAAAAGAACATGAAAAGTTGAAATTTCCTGCAAAATGGAAATCCTGAGTGATTTTTCTTTAACAGCATCAGAACACTGTATTGCAAAGACCTGTTTGAACATGCCTACAATCTTAACAAAGTCATGATTCTTCACTTCCACAGAATCATTTAGAGTTTTATAGAAACACAAATTCAACGAGAATTTTGCAGTGAAAATCAGTTCTTATCAAAATGGTGGTTTTCAGTAACTTCATCCTGAAAAAAAAACCCAAACCCAAAACCAGCTTGGTCATAACTTTCCTTCATTAAATTAATGTAGTCTGCTGGAAAATTTCCACAATCTCAAGCTCTTTTCCAGTTAAGCCCATGCAGAGAAGTTTTGCAAGTGCTTACATGTTTGCAGAAGCTGCGCCATGGACATATCATTACAGTTCCAAGTTGTTTAATCTTTTGTCTAAATATAAATAGATGAGTGAATATCTGTAATTTCCTCCATCCCTCTAGCTCTAGGGAGTTTATCTGAGCGAGGGAAGGCTTTAGGATTAGGGCCAGTTGTTGGGGCTGTTTCCAGCCTATCTGTTCAGGAAGGCTCATGAGCTGTTTGAAGATAACACCCCCCTCATATTTGGGCTGATCATCCCCGCTCCGAAGGGCACCCCACACCAAACCACAGCACTCATTTAAAGAAACCACAGCTCGGCTGTTCTGGGCTGTGCTGCTTCTGGTGAAAAACGGGAATTTTCCTTTGAGGTTCAACTGATTAAAATGGCCTTTTTCTTCCATTTTGCTGCTTGGGTCAACCTTCCATTTCTTTCATTCCTTTGCTGATGTGGGACCTCCCAGTGAGCATAAATGACCTGACTAGTCCAGTAAAACTGGGAGCTGTGTTTGGTGTTCTTCAGGACAGACCTCCTAGAGCCTCATGCTGGTTTACAGGAGCTTTTCTTCCTCTTGGCCATGGCCACTGCTCTTATCTTTTCCCATAAGTGTTATCAATGTTTTCCTTTTCAGCAGAAATGTCTTCTTTTTCTCTGGTGGGTCTCTCACTTACCAAATATTCAGCAAAAGGATGAGCGTTCTCTCTGATAAACTTGGATCCACATTTCTTCCCAGTTCCACCACTCTCCTCAGTCGACCCCAGTTTCTGCTTTCCCCGTCCAAGTCCTATAGCTAAAAAAAACATCCCCATCACGGTGGTTAGCTGACACCACCAGATAAAGACGCCACAGCTCATAAGGAAAACTTGGAAGGGAAACCCTAAAGTTTGGATTGCACTACACAGGGAGTTAAGCACTATCAAAATAAAAAGCACCCCTTCAAAAAATAGGTTGCTTTGTGATCTCGTTGCTCCCATAAGGGTTAAAAAACCTGTGCTTAAGCTGGGCACCTCTCTGGCTCGGAAATGCCATAATTCATAAGTTTGCTGAGCTGCAGCTATTTGCAGTTGTTAGATTGAAATGTCCTTTCATCTCTGCAATCTCATTCAGTCCCCTGGCATTGTGGGGACCAGGCGAACCACTATAAATAACTGAGCCTTTTCATGTCAGCTGGTACAAATACCAGCCACTTCGAACAATCTGACCTTTCTTGGAGATCCTGACCAATCTGCAGTAGAAGACGGCTAATATCTTTCAGGATTTTCCATGGTTAAGGTATATATATAAAAATTGCTGGCTGTTTGTGTGCACTCCAAACGCTTTCTGGCTTGTTTAATCTGGCTCTGACACTTTGTTCTGTGGTTAAAAATGAAAGTAACGTCCCAGTTAATGATTTTTGATGAAACCCATTATTCTCACGACTATTTTTAAACACCATGGAAGGCAAATCAATCTAACACACCTACAAGACTAATATTTTAATAAACTAACAGAGACAGTGGTCTAAAGCTGTGGTATTTTTCCTCTGAACTCTTGTTTTTAAACTAAACCCTTTGAGGTTACCTTGGCATTTCTTTGCATGAAGAAAGTAAAAACCTAGAAAATAAATTGCTGTTTGTGTCTCCTGAAATTCATCTTCAGCTTTAAATGGAAAACAAAATAGAAAATGGCTTCAGCTTCATAATTAGCAAAAGCTGATGAAGGATGTTAAGGTAGAAGGTATTAAATGATTATGAGATTTCTCCTTCTTCCACACACCTGTTAAATGGAATGTGATAATGCCTCTCTCTTATTAATATCTTATGAGAAAAGTCAGAGGGGATGTATCCTTGATCAAGAGATCCATTTCATACTCGCTGCTATAGTTCATTCTGGAATAGAGGATGAATCTTGCTTTTGTGAGAAACCAAAGATTTTGATCCTGTTCTTAGTCACTATTTGCAGTCACTAGTAAGCAGAAAGCTAATGAGAAAAGATTATAAAATATGGAAAATATTCTAGTCTGTGGCTTGCTTCCTAGCTTTGCTAGAAGCTGTACAGATTTTTCATGTCTGGCACCCCCCCATTAATTCAGGCTGCAGCTGAGAGGTTCACCCCCAGCCGCCCCGTTTATAGGAATTATGGCAAAAAGAATCAGTCCTCATCTACTGTGAGAAACAGCTTAGGGAGGTAAAACTTGGGAAAAAATGAGACTATTCACAGAGCGAGGCATTACCTGACAGGAGCAAGAGTGGATGTATCTAGTTCACCAAATTTGTTTGGTTTCTTAAGACACTTCATGGTTTATGAGATGCATAATGCATCTCAACGATAGATGTTCATCTTGTTTCAAGATAAAAAATATCAAAAAATGTACAGAGAGCACAGAGTGATATGGGGTTGGAAGGGACCTTTGGAGATCAATTAGTCCAGCTCCTGCCAGAGCAGGGTCACCCAGAGCAGGTCCCACAGGAACGTGTCCAGGTGGGTTTGGAATGTCTCCAGAGAAGGAGACCCCACCACCTCCCTGGGCAGCCTCTGCCAGGGCTCTGCCACCCTCAGAGTGAAGAAATTCCTCCTCATGTTGAGATGGAACTTCTTATATTCAAGTTTGTGCCCGTTGTCCCTTATCCTGTCACTGGGCACCACTGAAAAAATACTGGCCCCATCCTCCTGATACCCACCCTTTAAGTATTTATAGGTGTTGATCAGATCCCTCCTCAGCCTTCTCTTCTCCAGACTAAAAAGACCCAAGTCCCTGAGCCTTTCCTCATCAGACAGATGTTCTAGTCCCCTTATCATCCTCATAGTCCTCTGCTGTACCCTCTCCAGCAGTTCCTTGTCCTTCTGGAACTGGGGAGCCCAGAACTGGACGACCATGCTCTTGAACATCTTCTATCAGGTACACAGCTTCTCAGCTAACTACAACAACAAGGAACTTGCCTTTAAGCTGCAAAAGGGCAAAATGGAAAGAAAAAAAAACAAACAAGAAAGGGCATAGTAAAGATAAATTTCTGCTCTCTGTACCCCCCTCCCATCTCCAGTGAATGGCTCTGCTCTCACAGCAGCCCCTGGCAGGTGAAGTTATGCAGCAGTATTGATGGTGACCTTAAAGAGGGATCATTCTCCACACCTGAAACTGGTAACTCCATCTGCTTCCTCTGTGGGAGAGGACGAGACAAGGCAGGGAGGAAGAGAAGGAGCAGCCTTGTTGACCACACAGAACAAAGGAAGAACCTGAAATCACTTTGTCAGCCTTGGTTCTTCCCGGTGCACATCCCAGAGAGAGAGTTAACGACTTAAGAAGAGGTTTGATACCTGTAATAGGTAAGAGTTTACTCTGATCTAACAGTAGAGCCAGAGGGATCTCGGTCCCTGTAGAACAGCCAGCACCTTGTCCAGCGTGGGTCCCACTGCAAGGGATGCTCCTCAGGGAGGATAATGGGGCCTCTGTTCTCACTGCTGTCCCAGGCTCTAGGGACCACCACTCTGCTCACAAGGGCTGTCCCAGCAGCCCTCTCCCAGACCCACCACCAGCACCCAAGAAACAGCAAAGGGCTGCAAGGCGATGACCCAGCAGCTGGGCCTGATAACTTATGGGAAGGGATGACTTGTGTCACTTGTCTCCTCTCAGACATGCTGCAAAGTTCAGCTGAAAGCTTTTTAATGGTCCCTTGATGCTGAGCCTGCAGATACAGAGAGATAGAGAGCGTAATAAACTTTCAAAATATGATCTAACTGCGTAACACATCAAATGTGTATCTTCACTGTATCCAGTGGAGCTGAGTGGAAACAAACACACCATTTCAAACTAGACCACACACAGCAAGATAGTGCACATGACTAATTTTGATGACTGATTTCATATAAATAATGTACCAAGATTAGTAGATGCGGTGTAATATCCCTTCATTTCACTCCTATAATTAACTTTTCATTGAGACTCCGACTGAAAGTGGCTGATTAATAAAGTGTTTGCTTTTTACTACTGAGATTTAAAGTACATCCTGTCCTTACTGAAAGCAGTGAGAAACTGCATGAAACTTAGGGAATAGCCTGCTTAATGCTGTTTTAAATAATGCCGGCATTATAGCTCTTAGCTGGGTGGCAAAGGAAGAAATAACAGGTGTAGATAAGGAGTGGGAAGAGTACAGTATTATGGGCACTAGATGTTGTAAATTGCCATGGGAACCAAACAGTTGTGTTCTAGATCACTTCTGCCACCTACACAAAAGGGCAATAAGACATAGATAACCCTACAGCTGAGTTCTGTTCTTCTGATGTCTGGCAAAGTTTAAATGAACTCATGAAGGGAGTGTTGAGTAGCGAAAGACAAATGACCTTTTCCATCTGGGAAAGGTCTCAAAACCTTAAAGCTGCAACGCCTGTGTTTATCAGAAGGGAAAGAAGGGAAAATGCAGGTGAGGAAGAGAGAAGCCAAATCCACACTATCTGCATTCAAAGAGGATGGCAGGATTTAAAAGAGCGAGTGACCTTCAGGAAATTGATCCCAGTGTTGATGGATCACTATATTTAGGACGCAGACTAATAGGTCAGCTGATGCCTCTTCACTGCAGAAAAAGGTAAGATTTCCTACCCCTCCAAAGACAGAAACTTTAAATGGCTATGAATGAAGCAATTACACCATCCCCAGGGATTTTCAAACTATTTTGCAAATAAGTCTGGCAGGTACAGCAGATAAGTCCTCCCATCCTGTCATTACTGATAGAAAAACTGATACACGGAGATGGGACATGACTTGTCCCAAAAAACCTCCCTAAGAGGGACTCTCATCGCTTCCTTCTCAGGTACGTGACTAAACACCAACCCCCTTTCCCTTTTAACAAGTTTCATCAGCTTTCACATTGGAACTGCACAGAACCATAGATTTCACGTATTTTTTAAATACCAAGCCATCAATTAGTCCAGGTTTACTCGAAACAGTTCTCAGGATCTCTTTATAGGTCAATAAACCTGAGAGGACCTATTTGTGATCTTGGGCTGAGATTCAAATTTTAAAGGAAAAGTGAAACTGGGGCAATTTTTTTCATTACTTGAATTTTCATACTGAGTTCTCATATTCTGCATTTGAATATGCCTGAAGGAAGGCAACTTGCCCTTTTCTATTTCAGCCTCAATCCCACATTTTGACTCTCTAAGGCTGGCAGCCCCTCCACACAGCACTTGTAACACTAACTTCTCAGATATTATTTGGGTTGGACCTTCCAGGACACATTGGTAACCAAAGGCCCGTTCACGAGATCCATCTGTAATGGGCATTGCCCCTCTGTCACACCAGGCTGTAGGAGAGCAAAATACCGCAACAGTAGTATCAAAGCTGGGTAGGGGAAGCTAATAACAGCAAACAGAACAAGAAAAAATAAATAATAAAAGGATTACCCACTGCGTGGAAAGCTTCCCAAGATTCGGTACCACTGTGGGAAAGAATTCATAATCCCAGGTTTCATTCAGACCATGTCTGGGAACAAAGGCACCTGTATTAAAATCAGTGTTATTGATTTTGGCAAACCATGATCAAATAGAATAGAAAAGATGGCAGAAATCTGATTATCCCTGGGCATAGTTCTTGGTGCTGCACACATCCTCTCTACCCTTCCCACATACATCTTGGCAAGACCTGGTATCCTTTGTTTGGAGCCGCATCTTTTTTGATTGAGTGAAAGCTGAGATCTGAAAATATCCTTAAGATGGAAATGGGGTGAGTACAAGAGAGCGCTCTGTAGCTGGAGCGGGCAGGCTTCATAGGGGCAGCCCTCCTACCTGCCAAGTCTCACCACAGTCTCCTGTCCCCTGGATCCTTTTGGAACCTACTCTGAGAAAAATTCAGTCATATGTTTAGTTAATTTTAAACTGAAAGCCAACCAGAAGACAACCAGAGTTAATAGTACTCATTTAAATTAGATGTTCTCCCCTATATGGAAAAAGTCCTTGGCCGGGTTTCTCAGCAGCTGGAAGGGCACACAGCTCCTCGTGGTCCTTAGGCTGTGTCACAGCAGCTAAACACCTTCCCGGCACTTCTTCCCAAAGGCATCAAAAAAAGCAAGATGAGAAACCGAATAAATATTGGAAACATTCAATAAAATGTTAGAGAGATAAGAATAGCTAGCGATAATAACAGCTAGTAAGGAGGAATGGGGGACAGAATCCTTCCACATCAAGGTGTGGAGCAACTGGGGACCATCACTCTATTGGCACCTCTGCTGAAAATAAAACTGTGGCACCTTCACATGCCCCCAGGACTCAAAGCACCTCACAAGCAGAAAGAAGTGCTACCAGCTTAAAGTGTCATTCGCTGCTGAACTGAGCATGGAGTGCAAAGCAGCATCTGTTCAATAGCTGTTTGGGACAGAAAGTGAAAAACAACACAAGCATTGAAAGGGCGGGAGGAATTTCTGGTAGGCAGAGAGTGATTAGCCAAGTTGGCCCGTGGCCAGAACATGGAGGTTAGTCATCCCCTTTTGTGAAAAGAGCCATCAGATCTTCAATGACTAAGAGCATTCAGGACCTTGGGTTTATGTCTAATCCAGAAGATGGATAACGATGCTGAAGAGGAAACATCAGAGGCGAGCGTGATTATAAACAGGGAGGATATGTGAGATATCTTCCAGATAGAGGGGGGAAAAATGGAGCTGCAGGCACTGGCCAAAACAAACAGAAGTCTCCATGAGTGGATGGGGGTCATTCCAGGCTACTATGAGGATTACATCAGAAACTGACATTGCCCTTTGCACGGCGTCGCAAAGTTTGGCTTTGACACCCAAAAGCCACTGGCAGAACAAGAGAAAAATGCTGCACCCACGGCCAAAGAAAGCCAAGAAGGAAATTCAGGGAGATAGAAATTAGGAGTCCGATTTCACCTGGGGGAACAATTAAGAATTATTTATCGAGGATGAACTAATGGATCTTTATTTTTAGAGGAGAGCTTTGGGGAATGTTAAGAGTTTCCCGCTCTTAGCTCATATTTAAATAATAAATAACTATCTATCTGAGTTCTGGGGAAGGTTCAAGAGAGCAGTTCATCCAGTTGCAGCCGGGCCACAAGAAATTGTTCTCAAAATTAAGACAATAAGAACAACTAGCATTCCTGGAGCCAATTCAGATCTTCTTCCATTTTTTCAGAAAACACACAAGAAAATAATTTCACCTGGTGGTGTTATTGCGGTCTGTGCTGTTAAGACACATTTAGGGGAGAATCCTAAAACACACTTTTCTGAAACTACAGGATAGATCAGTAACACATCATTCAGCAAGGAAATCTGCAACTGTGAAAAATAAAACCTGCAAAAGTAATCCTGATGGATTTTCAGCCATCAACAGTCTGAAGAAGCCTGGGTACAAATGTACATAAATTGAACTTGGTCTGTGGCTCGTATTTGAGCTGAAAGAAGAGTTGAAAATCAAATCTGATGCTTTTCATCTGCCTTGAACTCTGACTAAAATGCAGAAATACAGAGCTAGCTCTAATTAATTATTTTTAAAACTTTATGCATTTTGTTTTAAGTACAATTTTAACACAGTCTGTAAGCTATTTATAGGGATTGTGTCTTTATCCATTTCACATACATGTGGCAGCAAAAGGTCGCTCATAAGCATATTCCAGAAGTGGAAGAGAGCAAAGAGGGATGCTAATCAGAGTTGCTTCTAACCACTTGCTGTTCAAAGAGCAGAGTGGGGCTGGGTACTAATGCATTTGACCCTGTAAAAGCTTAGTAGCCAATTAGCTTCCTAAAGGCTGTGATGAGCTGCACTCATTTACTGTGCATCCACACGTTCAACCATCATGTTTAACAAGCAGCAGGACCACCTACAGCTGCCCAGCAAGACCCCTCGCAAACTCAATGCTGAGGCCGCATATGCAGTCAGTAGAGAGGAAAAAAAGATGTGAAAAGCACAGCTTGGGATGACTTCCACAAAGATAGCAGTGTCATTCACAAAGCTGTAAGATTCTAGTCGGTTCCATAATTTTCCCATTTTCCTTGAATTCTCAGGAACAGCTCCAGAACATCAGTCCTCTTTGCTGCATCAGGGGCAGGTCTTATGTTGCCCTCCAGAGCCTCATGGTGATAACCACCCTGGTAACCCCTGGAAAACCCAAGGTGATCTTAAGGTGATCTTTGACATCTTTGTTGGAAAGATCATTACTAAATGCCAGGCACATCTAAAGACATGCACACACTTGTCTGAGATGTCGAGCTCATGTCTCCCTCTGCCCCCCCCCCCCCAGCAGACTTGGCCAATACTGGAGCCCACCACATCAGAATGCTTCATTCCCATCCAAGCTCACAAATTCACAGTGGAGATTCGCTGGTTTTCTTCTTAGCCATCAAAGCAAGCCAACCAGGGCTCACAAAGCAAAGTTGAGGTAGATAAATGCAGGGACAGATTATCAGAGGTTTCTTCTGTGCCTCAGTGCCCTTCAGTTGATGCAACACTTGAGGATGGGCATCCATCCTCTCTCTCCCCGTTCACTTTTATTTTTGGTACTGGAGTCTTCATGAAGAGAAGTTGAGTTTTGTACCGAGTAGACACAACTAATCAGTCCTTTTTAATAAGGAGACAAATTAGGCAAGAAGGACAATGGTGACTGTGAAATCAGAGAGAGATGTTGGTATCTTGTATTTAAAGGCCCTAGTTTTTTAAGAAGTGCTGTATTTTAGCCCTTGGCACCAGTGACTATGCAAAAATAAGGCATTGCGTTAGGTTACTTTGAGCTAAAGTTTTCTTTTTAAATTTCCAGCAAGTTAAACTCAATGGAAAGTCAGGGATGTTTGTTTCAGAAATTGAAAGTTTCCCCTTTTAAGAAGGGACATGAGAGATGGGGATACGTTGGTTTTTTTCTCAGCACATACCAGTTATGCTGCTGTACCCTCAAAACTTCCTATGCTTTCTATGTCTCTCCACTGAGCTGCCATCATCTGCCATCATCTGCCATCAGCATTTCAGCCCCGTGTCAATTTGAGGGCTACGTCTAAGACTCAGCCATAATTCATCAGGATCAGATGGCAGCCAGTCCCAGATGCGTCTCCCGGGAGCTGGGACACTTCTCACCCAGCATGGAGCAAAAACAATTATCTGAAGTTACCCACCTGCTCCAGGGCCGCTTTGTCAAATACGATACTTCAGGGGGTGATACCTACCTGTCACACTGATTTTTTTGGATGTTGACACAGCAGTCGGGGCCAACATCTGTTGCTGCTGCTCTGCTGAGAGCTCATTTGGGCACTCCAGAAGCAAAGATGAAAACGTGTTTCAGTGCCTCCCTCCTGCCTGCTCCACCTGAGAAACCCTCTGTGTCTCATCTGAGCGGCTGAACAGCTGTGACCAGATGACACCTTATATTTCCTTCCCTCTTTGGAACAACAGTTTAATTCCCAGCTACCCGCTCACTGAGCCCTCACAGCTCATGGCATTCCTCTGGGTACCGAGCTGTGACTATGCCCATTGTCCCCTCCTTCCATATAAATATCTCAGCACCCAAAGCAGGGGGAGAAATTAGACCATTTGTTTTGTAGCTGATAGAAACTATGGAGAAATTTAATAAATTTTTAAAAAAATCCAAACAAACAAAAAAACCTCTGGCTCCAAATCACAGAGTGAAGCTCCAAGGCTGGGTGTCCCACTGAACGGGAGTGTGTGGAAATACTAGGACAGGATAAGGGGCCTGCTCAGAGGAAGGTACTGGAAGCAGTGGTTTGCAGCCTGTTGTCCTCCCTGCTATGTCTGTGTGGCTCCTGCAAACCACTACAATGCTGCACACTGTTCCTTGCCTCTAGGATTTGTTCATTATTCAGGCTTTGGGGTGGTTTCTGGTACCCTTCCTATCTTGTTCCAGTTGTGCAAGCAAAAATACTTCTCTTATCAAGCAGCTTCAGAGCAGGTGGGCGAGCTGAAAAATGGCAGAGAAGCCCAGGCTCCACCACCGTGTGATGCTACTGTAAGAGACATGAGCAGCAGAGTCAGGCTGGGTGATGTAGAGAGGACGGTCTCTTTGGTTACCTGCTCACAATTAATCCGCGGGAAGCTGCCAGGGTCAGTCCTCACTCTGCATCTCAGCCCAAATGACTTTTTTGGGGGCTGCAGAAGTGAAAACTCAAAGCAAAGCAGCAGTCCTGCTGGGCTTTAGGCTTAGATACGGTATCAGGCCCTCTTTTCCAAAGCTGACAGCAATTAGAGGAGGATGGCAGATGCTTTTCTCCCAACAGCCTCTGGCTCTAATGAGCACCTCCTCTGCGTCTAACTTAAGATGCAGCTGGAGACCCTCCGTGTCATGCACAAAGCTTACAGACAGTGACACTCGGTAAATAACAAAGACAGCGATATAATCCTCACTACCTCTGGGACAGACGTTTTCTCAGTACGACAGCTTCCAGGAGTTCAAAGCTTTGCCTGAACAGAATACACACAGGCCGTGCATGTTAACTAATCAGTGTCTCCATCTCTATGTGATCATGCTCTAAATTGCCATAAAAGTGGTACCAAGAGCATGGCAGATGAAGCTCCCCTGTCTGGGTGCTGTAATCCCACTGAGCAGACTGCACAGCAAATGGGCACTGGAGATTTGAAATATCTCAGTTTTCATCATTAAACATCGCAAGCTCGTTCCTGTTTCCTTCCCAGTCACCTCTCCTGACTCCCCGTCGGGCGACTGACGCAGCGCTGAGTGACGTGTGGCAGCACATTACTCTCGGTGGAGATTAATTATTTTTTATTTTTTTTTAAGGCTTCTACCACCCCCACCCCCCTCTGGGTCTCTCCCAGTTGGTAGAGCAGCATGTCAAAAACTAATGGGAAGGTGTGAGACACGACGTGACTTTACAAGAAAAGAAACATTGGGCCAAGGGAGATGGAGTTTGGATTTTGACAAGGGACTTTGTTTTTCTGTTTGTTTCTTCCCCTAAGGGTAAGTTTCTATTTTCAAACCTGAATGCACTGCTGTGATTCATACTGTAATTGCTACAGGAAATCAGGAGGGAATGCACCTGTGTGGGACCGTGAGGGACCACAACGTGATGCTGGTTCCTCCCTGCGCTGACTAATCCCTGTTGTCTGCTGCGCACAAACACCGCTACCTGCCCGAAATCCCCTCAGCCCTCAGATTTCCATTTACAGCTGTCTCCGGAGTGTCGCAAGGAAAGATGATGGATGGGCAGAATTTTATTTCCATTAGAACGAAGCCAACTGAGTATTTCCATCTGCTTTATTAAAAATACTCGTTCTCGCTTTGCTTAATCTTGAAAAATGCAACGTGTTTCTGCAGCTGAGTTTGCATTTTGTCTAGGAAATGGATGCCTGAGGTGGAGTGATTTTCTGTGGGAACAGGGCAAGGTGGAATTTAGTGCCTTCCCTCCCATGGGCAGAAGGCATCCAGCTTGGCAGACAGAAGTGGACAGCCCTGCAACTACCATCTCCCCAAAGGGGTTGTACTGGAGGTTTTTGGCAAGGTGGCCCCTGGAGTCCATCATTAAAAACAGTCGGGGAGACAACTTGAACTGGAGACCTCCTTGTCATCTCAGCCCTGCTCTCAGGCTCACTGCTCTCCTCCCTGACCACGTCCCAGCCCTGCAGAGCATCGCTCTCCCTCCTTGATGGGATTCTGTAATTCCTCCTGCTGACACACTGCTTGTGATTCGTAGCTGGCATCAGTTACAGAAGATCACTGGAAGAAGTGAGCACTGAAGTGTTTGGATTCAATGGGGTGGGAGGGATGGGGAGGGAAGCATATTAGAAGTGCAAGAGCTTGGCATCTAATGCAGGGCCCTGAGGGAGTCAGCTGTGGGTGCAGAACTGCTCTATCACAGCACTTTAGAACTCCATCCAAAGAATAGAGTTTGTTCAAATTTTTTGGTGTTTCTTTTTCTTGTTGCTTTTCCTACTTCCCTCTTGTTTTCCCAGAAATAGAACATGACATTTATTTTTATGGACAGCATGATCTTATGGCTATTCCCCTGTGACAGGGTAATCTGAACACAATTATGTTCTGTTGACAAAAAGTGATAAAAGTGTATTGTGTCAACACTCTGAACTAACAGATTTGTCATCTGCTTTACTCTCAGATAATGGAACAGATTTAGAAAATGCTCTGACAGACTCTATCCTCTCGTACAGTTAGGTAAGCCCCAGCTCTGTGCTTGGTTGCTGTACCCCACTTCCCCATTTTCCAGAACAATCTGCCTGGCTGTGTTTCAAATTCAAGTGTAGAGTTTGCTTTGATGGACTTCTTTTGGCAGCTTATAGCTTATATGCTTTGAAGAAATTCAGCACAAGTTCTCCATTTCACATCAGTTCTATTACTCCCATTTTTTTTTACCATGGCTTTGGCAAACACAACATTTTTGTGTATCATTTTTTGCCATGCAAATTTCCTTCTAGAAAATGTATTTGACCATCCTCCCTCCATCTGACTTCTTCATGAGTTCATGGAGAGCAATCTACCTGGACCATTGCTCTCCTGAGATAGGCAGCCACATCTGGCCAATGTGTAGGGGCAGCCCTAGGGACACCCACTTTTCAGCAGAAAGCTGTGGGTACCTCAGACATAAACCACCATCCCATCCTAAGTCTGAAGACAAGTCTGCACTTCCAACTGTTGTTTAGTTGGATGTTAGTTGTTTAGTTACTGCTTGAAAGCTAAAAGAATGATGATGTCATTCAAGCAAAATAGAAAAAGCTTTTTCATGGCCAAAAAAAAAAAAAAAGACAAGAAGAAGCCATTTCCAAAATTTCTGTAAAACATTTTGTTTTGCAGTTCTGCAGCTGTGAGTCCTGCACTGTTAAGTGCCATCAAACAGCACTTCCATTCAAAAGGTGCATGTGTAATGTCTATTAAGGCTTTCCAAAAATAGGCATCAATAACCACCAGGTGCAGGTGTGCCATGAGTCAAGCACAAGAGCATCTGATCACCTGGCTAATGCCCATCTGAAAAGATCACACACATTGGCTTCCTTGTCAGTGCAGGAGATGAGGTGCCATGAAGATGCTCTCAGCTTACAGCTCTGGTCCTTCCTTAGCTCACTCCCTCACCTTCCAGGTTAAACACTATGTCAGACTCCTAAAAATCAGCTCTTTTAGGACCACAAACATCAGGGGAATCCAAAGTCTCCCCTAATTTGAGGTGCATGCTGGGCTCCCTCTCTCCTGCCACCTGTTCACCACAGAGAGCTTTGCTCCTCAGCTTCTGCCCCAAAATATCCAGCCACAAGCAGCTTTTTGCACAGACATTTCCTTCAGTTTGATACATTTGTTGTTTGAACAGAAAAATGCAGTCATTTTTGACAGCAGGGAGAAATGAACTGAGTATGAGCACACGAAGCGTTACTGTTTATTCCCCTCATCCAGCTCCTGCCAGTGGGATTTTTTAGTGCGGGGGTGGAATCGAGGCGTTTGCATCCTGAAGTGAGAATAATGGTCTGGAATAGTGGTTTAAGGTAGTTTGGCACCATATTCTGATACCCATAGCAACCTTTAGAGAAAATTGAGCTGGACATGGCAATGGAAACTTAGCACCATCTACAACTGAATTCACAACCCAAATTTCCCAGGAGAAGCCCCAGCTCGTTACCACACCAACAGAACCGCTCTCGAACGAGAGCACAGACCTGACTCCTCTTCTTCCTCCTCCCCTCTGACTCACAGACAGACCTGGTGCTCAAAAATACAATGCTGCTGTGAGAAAACATCTAAGGAAAAAAAAAAGGTGCTAAAGTTCTTTTCAGAATTGACTTACAACAGTGAATATATTGTGTAATGAACAAGTTTGGCTAAAATGGAGCTATATTGCTATGGACAAGAGATTTTTGGGTATCCATCAGATTGATCCTCTCCGTGTTACCACACCTAAGGCCCAGCATCATGTAAATCTCCATAAATTTCTATCCTAATGCATTTGACCATATCAAACCAAACTGCATATCCCTAATGTAGCTCATTTTACCAAAACCACTTGGTCCTAACTCTACTTGTTTTGTCAAGTTATGCTCAAGACTATTTTTTCAGTGGAATTTGGTCATGATTTTAACACTAGTCCAAAGTGCCTTAGAATCCAAGGTATTCAGTTTGTGCACTTGAGTTTTCCACTGGAGTCAATGAGGCCATTATTCACATGCTTAGAATTAGGCATATGCTTAAGTGCTTTGCCTTTGGGATAAAGAGCCCATTTGGGACTCTTCGGTACTTAGCTCTGATAAAATCCATCAATCTTGCTTAGATGATTAAAACAAAAGCATCTTTCTCAGAACTTCCAACAGATGTTTTCATAAATTTTAACATACTTCTTTTCCCTGTCTCATTCATTTCCAGTACAAGTATTCCCTTAAAAGCTGAATGAGAAAATCTGTAAACTTAATGGAGGAAATTTATTTGGATAGAAAGACATCTAAAGAAGTATAACAGCTCTTGCAATGATCTCTGGCCAAATTCCACACCCATTAACTTTCTTTATGCCTTTCCCCACTGCCAGATGTATCTGTGCAAATGAGATTTTCCAAAGTAACTATTGTCTTCTCCGAATCCCACAAAATCTTTTCTAATAGTCTCCAAGTAGAGTTTTTAACAAACCAAGTGAGTGTGTAACTGCTCCCTCCATATGTCTGAAGTGTATTCCTCCTTCCACCCGCCCCATTTCACTCTGTTGACAACATGCATTTTGTCAAACCTCTTACTGCAAATCATTCAGTCAATGAAACTGAAAGACATTTCAGCACATTTTTATCAACAGAATGTAATTTTGTGCAAATCATGCTGTCAACGGGAAAGAATGCCAAAAGAAAAGTGAAAGAACCCAAACTCATTTTGTCCACAAAAAATAAATTACAGTTTGCTTTTATTTTGTGCATGTAGACAAAATGGAAATAGCAAAACTTCCCCATCTGTGGACAGAATTAAGATTGATCTCTTAATTCAGGGAAGCAAATGGTATTTGTCAGAAAAACACCAACACTACAAAGGACGGCCGAGATGCTGAGTCAGAAGAATTTTTCCAGCGCTCTACACCTCTTGCTGCTTTTATTGTATCAGTGAAATGCCACCTGAGATATTTAATCCATTGCAGAAAAATATTCAGCGATGGGCTCAGATACAGGCTGAGCTAAAGGAAAATGCAGATGCTGTTTCATTTTCCAGCTGGTGAATGGCTCGGGGTGCCCTGCAGGCGCTTGCCCAATACTGTCTGGACAGTGCTCTCTGGTCACTGATGCTCCGAGGGGCTTTGTGCTCCTATTTTTCTCCATTCTGATGCTTTCATCCCTTTGTTGCTGTCAGGTTTGCTCTTGTTATTACGAAGTTTGTTCTTTTGGCAATCACGGCTAAACCTCGGGGTCCCGGCCCCCACACTCGGCTTCTCTAAAGACAGAGTGAAAATTGGCCCCTGGGAGCAGAAGATTACAGGAGGACACAAAACCATTTGCTTTCCCATACCTACTCAGGTTTTACTTCAAGGTGTGCTTGGCTGATTATAAGCTTATTTTTTAATAAGAATGGCTATTTAATTCTCTTTAATATTTTGATGCTATTTTTCCTATGGACCAGAGTTGTTTCTTAATATGGTAAAAGACAACAAGAACCTTCCTGTGGTTTTTTTGAGGAATTTTGCTGTGTTTTCAGATCACCTTGTCCCTTCCAGTTCTTCAGTGAATTGTTCAAATAAGGCCTTGGAGAACTGACAGTCCCAAAGAGTTAGTATGGGGCTGGAGGAGCAGAGTGGGTGGCTGTTATCCAGCATTTTAGACATCAGAATGAGACTTACCACACGCCATTTTGGTACACCCTGTGGGGGAAAGCAGATCATTTTCTCCATCAGTCCCCAGCCTTTTACTGGGGAAAGCGATGATCCAGCCAAATTCCCGCAGTCCTGCTCATCCACAAAGGAGGGAGGCGCAGAGGGAAGGTAGGCATTGTGCAGCATTACAAATGAAACTGCTTGGAGACACGGGCCAACGCGCTGACACCGAGAGCTGGCAGCAAATATGTCAGAGGGATCACGAAGCTGGCATGAGCGGGTTTCAGCTAATACAAGAGATTATTTTCAGGGCCTCGTTGCGTGCCAAGCACAACACAAAGCTGGCCTCAGAGAGCAGCACTTCTGCCGGAGCCGCAGGGGGTGGCAGCGGAGCGGAGCAGGCGCCTGGGGAGAAACCAGGCTTGGGTTTTTATCTGGGACAGCAGCGGGGCTCTGCAGGGACCGGCTACTTCTTGGCTGTGTGTCCTCACTGGTCTCCATCTGCAGCGGTCTGTGCTCCACCGCCCCTGGGATTGGCCACCCTTCGGATTTCTACACTCTCGGTGACGTAGGAGGGGACTCGGTGCATCCCTTCGTCTGTGCCAGGCTGCTCAAGTGAGTTTTGGATTTGAAATCCTTCATCTTCAATAACATCAAGGACCTCTTCCCATTTGGTCCTTACGTGCTGTACTGTCCAGAGCATCCCCAAAGGCAAGGAAGTATTAATTAAAAGCATCTACTTGCTCTGGATCAACAGGGATTTTCCTCCTTTTAAAAGCTATTGGGCAAAATCTTTTCTGAATAAGTGGATAAGGGCAAAGGCTCCATCTTCAGCCTGGTCATCCTTGTCCACTGGCACTAAATGCCCTTACCCTGACTAGTTCTGCTAACTAACTGTTTAATTTAGAGTGAGAAGTTGAGTAGAGGACAGAGGAAAACGGGGAGGGGAGTTGAGTGGTTGCTTCATGGCTCAAACTGTTGCCTTGTGCATGTTGACGGGAGTCAATGCAGCATCTCCATCGTTCCCCCTCCACTTCAAGAGAGTGGAGGCTTGAGGTGGGTGGTTGAGAACAAGCTGCTTGCAGAAACCCATGAACTTACCAGCCGAGTATCTTGCTGAAGTTCACTCTCCTCCACCTACTGACCATCATCTCAAGTAGATGCTTGCAAGGCCTACTGGACCTAGATGGCTAATCTATTCAGTGCACCCAAAACATTGATCTCTAGAGTGGAACAAAATCACCACTTGGTACAAGTTTGATTGAGCTGCTGGTTTGGAGATGTACCTAATGGTCAATGTAAACATGCCATTGGAGGGAAGAACACTTAATGTTGCTACAGGTGATAGCAACAGCCTGTGGAGGGGCTGCTGTTGATATACAGAGTCATGACCAGAAAGGAGCAGTAAAGACAGTGCTCATGTAGAGCTGTAGGATTGTGTAGGAGTACAGTCAGGGTCACCTGTTGAAGATGGTAGCTCCCAAGCCTTCTGCAAAAAATGGCTATTTGTACTGAAAAGCTGAACTCTTGGTAACAGAAACCTGGAAACCTGGCCATTTGTTTTTAAATGGCAAAAGCCAGTTACTGTGCAGAAGCACAGAACAGTTCAGATTGGAAGGGACATGAGGAGATTGCTGGCCCAGCCTCCCAACAACACTGAATTCAGTCCAGGTTACCCAAGGCTTTGGCCAGCCCAACCCTCCAAATGCAGCCTCTCTGGGAAACTTCTTCTGATGTGTACAGCTCTCATGGTGAATTTTACTTTTTTTTTTTAACTCTTTTGTTAGTTGGAACCTTCCCTCTTCAATTTATCACCGTTATCTCTCCTGCTCCCCCCATTAACCTCCTCTCTCTCAATTAGGGCTGATTTTCTTGCATACATGTTACGTGATAGAAGCTTTTGGTAATGGGAATCAATCAACATGCCCCCATAATTCTAAGTGCACTACAGGGAAACAAAAATACAACTTTCAGGCAGAGGTATCTGCTATGCAGCTAATGAGTGTATCGTGGCATTATGGGGGAGTGTAGCCCCATGAACCCAAAGTGATTTACTGCTTTCTGCTGTACATCAGCAATCTGCAAACCCTTTAAATGTCTAAGGTTTAAAAATATGTATATCTTCCAACATGCAAACCTAGAACAGGCTTTGATGTTGGCACTTTTCATTGCTTTTTTTTTGTTGTTGTTGTAATAAAATCAGTTCTGCTAATCACCATTCGAGATGCAGAACCTGTTTCATTTGAACTGCAGTTCAGAGGAAAACAGTTCTTGGTTTTATTCCTGCCCCAAAATATCTGCAACTGAATTCAAAGATGGACTTCAAACCGCATCCTTTGCAAAAAGTTCAGTTCCCTGATGCTAGCAGTTGGATCCAAATCTGATGTCGCATCAGTCTTGGCAATCTACAAAAAAACAGTGACTTTCAACCCAAAAAACCACCTGTATGCTAAATTATTTCTTCAAAAAACAAATCTGGAGCAGGTATCTGCAAGGGTAGGGAAATCAGCAGTGCCTGGCCTCTCTGCTTCGCTCAAACAGCTGGCATTCCAGGAAAGATGCCAATAAAGGACTCTGGGGTGATTTTTGCCAAGTTGAGGTTTTAATTTGTGTAGTTACGTGACTGAATACAAGATAGTTCTTTGCATTTAAAAAATAAGAAAAGAAAATGGAAGTTCACCAAAATCCTGCAAGATTTAGTTGGAGTTCTTCGGCTCCTTCTTCCCCTCGCTCAAACACTCCTTGGCCAAGCTGGAGGGCCAAGAGGCAACCAAAGTATTTTGCCCTGAAGGGTATTAATAGGGGCTGGTGATGTCCCCATGTCATTTGTAGCCAAATTAAAAGCACAGGTATTTTAAGCAGCAGGGGCGATGCTTTCCTCCCATCTCACCCAGGGTTTCTCGAAGGCTCTGAGCTGCCCTCGCTCCTCCTGCTGCCAGCAGGTTTCCACCTGCCTGTGGAGCAAGCCAAGAACATTTGGAAATTACCTGGCCTATAATTTCGGCCACCCTTGGCCCGCTGTGCACTTCCCTGCTACACAGAATGAACTCATTCACTCGGGCTATGTGCACACACACCTCTCTTTTCCAAAACTGGTCGGTCTATTTTAGCAGAACTTTCAAGAGCGTCTCTTAGTACAGAGAGTCATTGAAAAGTGCGGCACCACTAAAGCACCCGACAAACCAGCTGCCTTGCTCCAAAACCAATTTATTGAAAAATAGTGGGAAAAGGGATTTAATGTGCTTACTCTTCCAATACAAATGACAGCACAAAGCTGATCCGCTTTCCAGTTTGTGTGACTCACACTTTTTGTACGGCACAAGTCCCTGGAGGAATCTATTAAAACACACTAACAATTACAGTATGGGAGGAGATACTGTGCCAGCAGCCAGGCACCTCTTGAGCTCCAGGGCTGACAGTGCCACGCAGTTGCTGTGTGGCCTCTGGAAGTCACTTGGCCTCCAGGAATGGAGTTCTCCCAGCAAAAGGTGTCCTCAGCCCCCCACATCCTCCCTCCAGCACCCCTGGGCTGGTAATGGGTTCAGATGGACCAGCTCGGTGCTGCCTCCGCTGATGCCTGCATTCCCATCACTAGCCACAGCCACCAAAGCACTTTCCTCAGGGTTAAAGTCTTAATTAATTTTCATGGAGAATGGCATTTTGGAGATGCTGCACTCTGTCTAATCGCCAGGGGCAGTAATATGTCCCAAGTGCGTCGTCTTCTCTCCAAAAGTGATGGTGCACAGGCAAAACCATCTCCGGGCCCTCAGAGCTGCTGCGTTAATGCTGTGGCAAGAGCTTCTCTGACGGCAAGAGCCCTTTGAAGACGACAGCAGAGTCAACCCCCAGATATCAAAGGTTCGTTCTCGCTGCTGCAACAGATTTCTGCCGCAGCATCTCCAGGTCAACCTCTCGGCTACAGTAAAGGTGGGGGCAGAGACGTCAAGACCCTGCTGTTGAAAGGGAATTTCTGTGAAACTCATCACGGTGTGGCCAGAAATCCTCCCGGCAGGATGCTGTCGCTCAGGAAAAAAACAAGGACGGAGATGTGAGTGATCCTTTCTGGGGCTGTTCCTCGGGCTCAGCCTGCATTAGCATTTAAGAAATCATATGAAAGAGGCAGAGAGGCTGGAGAGCAGATGCCTCAGAGCAAAACTACAATTCAAACGTGAGATAAGAAAGGAGGTGGAAAAATGTCAGGGTTTCTCTGGGGAGCGTACGAGAAAGAGCCGGCACTAGCTGCTGCGGCTCTTTGGAGACATCAGGTTGCCTCCACTCCTGCCAGCGAGCCCCAAACAGAGTGAAAAAATACATCTGCCTTCTTCAGATCTCTGGGAGCATCGCTCTCGCCTTCAAAACGCTCCCCCCCCAACCTGCCTCATCCCCACACAAAAGTCCAAGGGTGCAGAACACAACAACCACCCAAAGCAGCACCACGAAGGGAACTTCCAAGAGCTGCTGAAGCCAGGCAGGAATTTGTCTGTTGGAAAAGGAAAAAGTGAAAATGTGGGAATTGCAGAAGCATTGGGAGAGCTGTGACAGCGCAGGGAGATGGGCTCAGGAAGTGCTGCTGGAGAGGCAGGGCAGTGGAAGGACCTGTGAAGGGAGGTGTTGGAGAAGCAAGTCATGGTGCTCTGGAAGAGACAGGTCATCGCAGGAGCCACGTCTGTGGGAAATGTCACCTGGGACCTCCTCAACTGCAGATCCAGGTAGAGCAGCAGAACCCATAGCACTTCTGGAGCCTGTTTAGAGGTGGGAACACCCACTGCAATGGGGACCAAGCAGGTTTTCTTGATGCTTTGATGGGCTCTCAGACACACTGCTGAGATTTCACACCCTGACAGCACTGGGTAGGCATTCACTCAGTCCTTCCCTAAACATGCCTCACTTCTTTGGAAAATACCTTGTGACTTATAGGTGCCTTGACTGGGGACCTGTGAAAGTTCCCCGTGTAGATTTGGGGTCCCTGGTCCCTTTCCCACCACCCCCATCCATCAGGCTCACACTACTGCTCCAGTGATGAACAAGCCATGGGGGCTGGCACCAAAGACAGCCCTGGAGAAAGGCAGGTATAGGACTGGAATCACACATGCCATGTGGTCACACAAAATAAAGAAATAAAGCAAAGTCCGTGGCGCTTTCTCCATTCTTTCTGTCTTTCTCATTTCCTGTTGCTATGCCATTCCCCAGGCAGGCACAAAAGAAACAGCTTCTTCCGCCACAAAAATGAGGTTATTCAAAGAGCCCCTCTGTCTTCTCATATTTATTGTGATAGGCAGTGTTAGAAGTGTTTGACAACAACTCAATTATTTGCAATGAATAGAAGCAGGATCGGCAGGCAATTATCCACTTTACCCATGTGAGAGACACCCATATTCAAAATCCACATTCAGAGCGATCAGCATTATTTCCAAACCATTTTGCATATTTTTAATTACCAGCTTCAATTTAGCTGGATGGTTATGACTCCAATCAGTGCGCTTTGGAAGGGCTGAGCACTTGGGCAGAAGCCAGGCGTGCATTGTCTCACTCACATCAGCACGCTAATGTGCAATATTTGGACTGTTTGGGTTACATTTTAAGAAGCGGCCTCCAAATGCTGCCCATCGTTGAAAAACCTGATAAAAAATTTTAATCAAAATACAAGAAAAGAAAAAAATTCCCTAAAATTGAGATTTCAATTGTTTTAAGTGATCTTGTAAATGGGGGAGAAACTTCACTCAGTATTTTGAATCTACGGCTTTACAATGCCAGTGCCATAAATTTAATAAAGTTATTCCTAATTTGCTGAGACATAACAAGGATCAGAAGGTGGTTCATGATATTTTTTACACCACCTTTAAGCTTTCACTCAATCCAATTTGGATTCAAAGTGCTTACACATCCCAGAGCAACCAGGCTTCAGGCACATACATTGCTCCTGAACGTGCAGATCTAACTAGAGCAAAAAGTCCTCCTTATGCCAGCTGTGAAGATTGGGCCAAATGAGATCAAAGGATCAAGGCCAAGGACTTCCCACCAGCAACCCCTCCAGAATTGTTTGAGGTTGTAAACGTGTCATCACTTCAAGAAACTACTTCCATCCTGGCTATGTACTTTCTTTCTTTTCAATTTTATTGCATGCTCTTCATCAATATTCATCAAAACATTGACTTTGACCTGGACAAAGACTGTATCTTGCCTGGACCTCACCAAGGTCCAAGACCTTGGACATCTCCGATGTTCTTACAGGATCTCCCATATTTCTTGTCATCACCAGTGGTCCAAGGTGCAAAGCCACAGTTCCTGGCTCCAAAGGGATGTACAGAACATGCTTGGACAAGTCCAGCTGCAAAAATGGGGAGCCTGTAGTAACATCATGCAGGAGATCCTAGTGAAAAATGAGTAGATCTGTTCCCCATTTTTCTTTTTAATCCTTGTAGCTAAGCCCTTAAGGACGTAATTGTCACCAAACCTGACATTGCCTAGTCTATGTGGCACCACTTGGTGATATCACTGCGTGTGTTTCAGGCTCTGCAGGACTGAGAGGTCTTCCAGGGAGCAGAGACAAAGTTCCCTGCAGTCAATGAGCCTTAGATCAGCCCTTAAAAGTTTCAGTACCGCCACTATTATTTAATTTTTATGTTTTCCTTCTGGTTCTCCCAGAACGTCAATAAGAAAACTTGTTCAGGGAAATCAGGGTCTGTATTTGCATATTTATCCAGTCACATTGTGGGTAACATTGGCTCATGTTATATATAGCGTGTTTGTTTTCATTGTGCAGATTTCATCTGCTCAGGGGGTTCAGTTATTTGACCTATATTAATATTTAATGATACAAACCCTTAAAATAAAAGTCCGGGCACAGCCAAGGCTTTTGGTAACTCAGCTTTAAACAGCCACCCTTCATTAAAGTCTGGCTCCGTTTGAAAGGGTTTGAATTCTTGCGGGGATTGAGACACGGAGCAGGGCTCCTGGTGACTGTTTCACGACTGTTTGAACACTGTCCTGGCTGATATTGGTGCACCTCAAGCCTATATTGTAAAGGACCTTTGTGCAGCTCTTGATTTACTGAGCAGAAGAGATCTGCAGGAAAAAAAACGTGAGAGAAGAATCTCAGCTGGAACAATAAAATGGATCATCATATCAAAGCCATGTCTGGTTGTACTTTGCAGTCAGGCTGGACCAGCATTTCGGCAGCGGCAGTTACTGACTATGCACTAAAATGTTGTCTCTCTCTTCCTTGTTTCCCCAAACCATTAACTTCTTAGGTTTTTCACTAAAAACTGTAAAAAAAAGATATCATTCCACTAACTCTATTCTCTTCCAAAACAAGGTTCTCCTGGGTTGCCTTAATCTCCTGAATTTCAACCAAAAAAGCAACCTTTCCTGGCATGCCTGTAAAAGAAAATTCAGCCTGTGGGAAAGGAAGGAGGCTTCTTGGCATCAGGAGAAATTACCTGTATGGGACAGGGCAGTCTATAGATTTATTTCTTTTTTGCTGTGAAGTAGCATGAAAGCAAGTGAACGGCTCACTATGAATCGACCAGCTGCTTTTCAGTGCCTCTTTCATTAGCCCAGCCATCACAGCCTCCTTCCACTCCCCGCACCGTGAAGAATATCCCTGTGTCTACCTTCTGTGAACAAAATGTGCACTTTTGCCCCGGGCTAGGGATGTGTCAAGAAGTGGAGGGAAAAATATAAACTGAGCCTCTAAAGAAAGAAAAACAGTCTTCAGAAACTATAGGAGAATCCTGAAAGTTGACGACATAAAGGAAAAAAAACAAAAAAAACCCAAAAACTTAGAGCAAATGTGCGATAGCTTAGATATGATGCAGTTAAAAAGCACACAAAAGCTTTATACAAACTAATGAATTGATTTAAGGCTCAGCTGGGTGATATACAATGACATATTATTTATGTAACCTGTGGTTTACTGTTCACATAGTAATTTCCACCTCCCACCCTGTCAAATAGAAGAAACCTTTTCCACCTTAAATCTTAGATGGTGATGAGACCAAATAGCAGGAAAGGATGTATAAATGAAAGTAATTTAGTGAAGAAGGTTTGAGTGACATGAAAAGACAATAAAAGTTATGATAATGTTGGGGATATCAAAGTGAAAGCCAGGTGGGCAGACGAGAATAGGCAAGTTCCCAAGTCAATCTGAAAGGCGTTCTTCAACACTGGGGAAAATCCAGCCATTTATTTTCCACCTTATCACTCCATGGGTCAAAAACTATGTATTAAATTTGGAGCACAAAGACCTGCCTTGTCTAACAATTGTACTTATTGTAGAGACGGGCAGGGAGGAGGGGGAAGGGGAGAGCTTTCAAAAGCTCAACACATGCTTTAGAGAAGAAGATTGGGATTTTCTCTCTAAAAAAAGCCTACTAAAAAAAGTAGGAGAATCTTGCCTCTCCTACTATTAGGGGAGGTGTATATTAAACTGTCCTTCTGTGATGTTCATGATGGCCTTTTACTGGAGCATGGTTTCCTCTGTTTCTCAGTTTGCTGGTGGTAGTCACCATCCACATTGACCCAACAGCCTGGCTCCCTGAAAGCGTCCCCGTATCGGGGACAAGACCTGGATTTTCAGAATAACTTAGAAATGAAGCTCTGAAAATTACCTCTGAAATTATTAAGCTACCTACCCAATGCTGAGAGAGTGCATGGCTTGGCCCACAACCCAGTGAGTCTTCAGCTGAAGTGATGTTTGGATAAGGTCCTTGCAGCTGGCAAGTGGTTAAAATCCAGTAGGTCTGTTCCCAAAATCAGAGTGCTGCCAGTTCGTGGAGCAGCCAGGATGTGGGAGCAATGGGTGTTGGGACCAAAGGGCTGAGAGGTTGGGGTCCCACAGCCCCTGAGGACTCCCTGCAGCCCAAGAATAAGGTTGTTGGCACAGGGACCACCAGCAGCTGCCAACACAAAGAGATTTGGCTACTGGATTTGTAGAGCACTGACACGTAGTTATTCATAGAAGGGTCTTGCTCTTTCTGAGATGGACTTGACAGATGTTTAGGCATTTTATAAATAATCACAAAAAAAAAAACCAAAAAGCAAACACTCCAAAAATCCACGGGCACTCCAGTTGTGTGGGGAATCCTACACTTCAATAATATGCCTTTTCCTTCCATAAGATTCATTGATGGTTCTGTCCCCATTTTTATAACTGCCCTTTGAAAATATCAAAAAAACAGGCTGGGAGGAGAGGGTTTTTCTTGAATCTCTTTCCATTTTAAGTTTCCATCTCCCCAGACAAAAAAAAACCAGAAAGCCCTGCCGAGAACAGGGTAAGTAACAATCGCAGTGATTAACTCCTCTCCTTTTAAAGCACACAGTCAGGTGCTCTGAGCATTAAGCTGAGCCCTTCCAGCGTAACCCTGCCAAGTTGGAAGCAAAAAGGGTTTTTTTCATACTTAGGGGGGAGAAAAAAAGTGTGAGACATTGTTCTGCAGGACAGAAAGGGCAGGCAGGTTTCTATTCTGAAGCTGCTATTTCTGGGAGCAGAGCGGTGAGTCAGCGGAGAGCCCCTCCGTGTGCTGACATGAAGGAAATCCCGGCTCTGGGTGTTGCTTCCGAACGTGTTCTGAGCTCAGCTGGGAACAAAACCGGAGCGGTGTTTCCAGAGAGGGGACTCGGCTCAGACTGCTGCCACGGAGAAAGGGAGGGAGGGGAGGAGGGATGGATAGATGGATAGATGGATGGATGGATGGATGGATGGATGGAAGGATGGATGGGTAGATAGATGGGTGGATGGATGGGTGGATGGATTGGTGGGTGGATGGATGGATGGATAGATGGATGGAAGGATGGAAGGATGGAAGGATGGATGGATGGATGGATGGATGGATTACCAGGCTGGATGGGGCTTTGAGCAACATGGTCTAATGGGAGGTGTCCCTGGCCAGGGCAGAGGGTGGGACTGGATGATCTTTAATGTCCCAACCCAAACCACTCTATGATCTCATGGATGGATGGACAGAAAGACAGACAGATGGATGGATGAATGGACTGCTGGTGGAACAGCAAAATACATGGCAGGACTGGAGGGGACACAGTCACATTGTCTTATTTAGCCTGTTTTAGCTGGCAACAATTTGGGGATGCCCTAAAGGCAGGGAACGGAGGTAGCCACCTCTGTTGGACCAAGTCACAGCATTGCTCAGTTGACTACAGCTGGCGTAGTGCTTCCCAGTAGCACCAGTGCCGCTCCTCAGAGGAGAAGACTGAGCAATTGCACCTCAACCCCATCTCCTCTCACTTACTTGAAGGATAGTGCCAAGGAAAAAGAAGATTAAGCTGGATGGTGAATTTTCTATTAGCTGCTTTTAGGGCATTTGAGACCTAGCCTCACCGACATCCTGGCTGGGGTGGCAGTGGACAAGGGACAAACATTTTTGCACCTGTATCTTATATTTCCTTTGCACATCTACAAAGCATATTTCCTTTACCTCTGTTTTACAATAAGAAACAGAACTGGGGCCATAAATTTCACACATTACCAAAACCTGCATGCATGTTTGAAAAAAATTCCCTTTGTGCAGAAGTGCACAATAACCAGACAGAATAACATGGAAGTTTGGGGCCAAGAGCTCTCCTTCTATGCAAACATTTGAAACACTGAAAATTCAGAGTCTGTGAGTCATCCTGACAGTGCAACCAAGGTGTTAATCCACCAGGTTTCCTTCCGAGTAGCAATAAGAAGGGGAAATATCATCATAACCCGGAGAAGGGTTTCAGTTTCCAGCAGCCACTTCCTCGAGAGGGTACTGGGTAACTAAAGATAAGGCCAAGTTTGCCAACAGGCTGGCAGCATTCAGAGTCTCTGGCTTTGGGCATCTAACTCTGTCGCTCAGGCTGAGCTCCATAAGCAGCCTCCTTTGAAGACGTGCATTTACCAATTCCAAATTGCCCCCACAACAACAGAAAAGGACCAAAATAATGTTATTGCACAACTAGCAGACCTATGGCTCTTTCCACACTTATTTATTTGGGTTTCTTCAGTTCTGATTTGAGTCTTTTTAATGCCTTCTGGTTGTTGGGGAATAGTCTGCTCTGTCCTGGTGAATGGGTCAGTTTTGTTGTGTGGTTTATTTTCAGCATCTCGACCAGTTAATCTTTGTCTTGAGTAAAGAAGGACAAACTTTTGGTACCAGGCTCCCCTGTGAAGCAGCAGTTTCTGAAACCATTGGCTTCTCATCTGCAGCTCAAGGAGGCTGGGATCAGTAACTAGTTCACAAACCACTTTATGGGCAAGTTTGTAGACTGAGAAAAAGAGCTGTAAACACAAGCGATTCCTGAGTCCCATGAAGGGAGTTCCAGCTCCTTCTGATGTGTGTGTTCTGCAAACACCTGTGTCCATACAAAACCATCACACCAATGTTCATGGAAAGCAAAGGCACAGGAAGAGCAAAAATAGATGTAATGCATTTTCAGACACAAATAAATATTTCGGGGCAGGGGTGGAGGGGGAACATTATATATCCATCCAGCTCAGCTTGCATCCTAAAATCAGAATAGGGTTACTAGGAATGTTGGCTGGAAATAGGAAAAGGTAAAATAAAGACACCTTGTTGAGGCTGTTTGATTGATAAGCAGGTTCCACCTGCATCCTTATCGCTAAAATGAGGGTTTTCCTGCTTCTTCACCAACTGATGGAGCTCTTTACTGAGCAGTGTCTAGCAGTGATCAAGGTGATGCTGTATCTCTTTGGAGAGGCACCCCTCTCCCAGGATCTGTTAGTGTCATGACTTGCCAATGATGTATTGCTCTAAAATCAGTGCCTTCTACAAAAGAACAGGTCCTGGAGCAGATTTAGCCCTAATTACAGGAAGGAAGGAACAGGAGAGGTATGCAGATACCAGGAGATTCATCTTGCCAAAATAGAAAGTGTGTTGCTGCAAGCTGGAGAATTTAAATGGTGATGCTTTGGGAAGAGCCCCATGTTAAACAAATACCTCCTTTGCAATAATGAAGAATTAGGCTAGAAAAATGCAGATATCTGAAACCATAATGTATGTAGTTTTTTAGATAAGAGATTTACTTGTAGCCAGAGAGACTCAAAATACCTTTTTACTTCATCTTCTAATATAGCACAGCGTCTCACGTTGAACCTATGACTCAGTATCATACAATCACATCCTGTTTTTATTAGGTAATTTAGTCCTAAGTAGCAACTGAAGAAGTCCCACTCCCCTCTGGGTACTTCTCAGATTTCCTGTATTTGTCACCTGAAGATGATTATTTGATATCCTGTGTAGCTGCTAATTATCATTAGTTTTTATACTATATTTTTGCATCAGATTATTTTGTTAGTCTAATAACGATCACACTCCCACGTAATGACACACAAGGGTGCACATCTGAGGGGGTTTTAGGTATTTTCTCCATTTTCCAGAACAAGACATAAAATGGTTGAAATTACTCTATGGCCTTAGACAAGTCCTTTGAATTAGCAGCAAGCCCAGGAACAAAACCCAAGGAGACTAAATCTCTGTCCCTGCTCCAACCAGAGAACAACACAAACGTACCTCTGTATGGCTTCATTTTTCTGTATCATGTAACCACCAGAACATTGTCTTTGGGAGCTGAGTGAAGTAGAGATTAAGTTACTAAATGCTCTTATCATAAAACAGATATTGCAGGTTTCCTCTGTTAATCTGTTTGTTTTTTCTGTATCTGGAGGATAAAAAATGTGGGAGTATGAAACATTTATCTGCTAATTAGCAATTATAAAACAGTAATGGATCTTGTGTGTTCTAAATATCTGAGACAATGTTTGATTTTATGCTTCATTTAGCAATATCATAAGGATCTAGGCATATTCTATAAATATTTTAAACACCTCCTATATGAGGAGATACACATAATCAAATGAGAGAGAGACAAAGTCTATGCTGAAAATAATGACCTTTTTACCACAGGTGGGTGTGTTTGTATAAATGCAAATGTCCAGGTGCTAGCTTCAGCGTTAGCACTTCCCTAATTCATTTAAATAGGTGCAAATGAATACAAGGTGTTGGGCTATGCCAGTTAATTGCACAGTGAGTTGAACTTGTCAGCAAAAATGTACTTGTGCTCTCCTTCCTTGGCTCTGCTGGTGATGGTGACAGAGCTCCCACGCCCAGGGGTAGTTCTTCCTTTGGGACATCCAGGGTGGAAGCATCTGGGTTTTCTTGGAGTTTGCCTATGGGCTATGACTCTCACCTTGTCATCCTTGGAGAAGAGGAGAAGCAATCAAGCCTCTGGTCCGTGGAGCTATTTCCATTGCTCCTTGGGTGAGGCGGTGGCAGCACCAGCGGCGAGAACCCAGGTGAGCCTATGGGGAAGGTCAAGGTTCTGCCACTTGACTCTGCTCTGGTGAGACCTCACCTGGAGCACTGTGTGCAGGGCTGGAGCCCTCAATAGAAGAAAGATGTGAACCTGATGGAGCGGGTCCAGAGGAGGGCCACAAAAATGCTCAGGGTGTTGGAGCCCCTCTGCTCCAAGGACAGGCTGAGGGAGCTGGGGTTGTTCAGTGTGGAGAAGAGGAGGCTCTGGGGAGACCTAATAGCGATCCCAGTACCTGAGGCGGGCTACAGGAAGACTGGGGAGAGCTTATTTCCAAAAGCCTGCAGTGACAGGATGAGGGGCAATGGGTTTAAACTGAAGAAAAGCAGATTTAGGTTGGAGATTAGGAATAAATTCTTTTTAATGAGGGTGGTGGAACAATGGAACAGGTTGCCCAGGGAGGTGCTTGAGGCCCCTTCCCTCGTTCAAGGTGAGGCTCAACAAGGCCCTGGGCAACCTGGTCTAGTTGGGGGTGTCCCTGCTGACTTGGGGGGGGGGGTCGGACTAGATGGCCTTTGGAGGTCCCTTCTGGCCCAGATGATTCTATGATTGGTGGGATCAAGCATGTAGAGGCTGTCAGAAGTAGTGACCTTGGGAGGGACCAGATGGACTCTGAGGCTCATCTTCTCCCTCATTTTCCTGATGAGGAAGTGAGGCATCAGCATCCATTATTTCTGAAACTTCCTTCTTTGCCACTGCCTTCATTTCCAGATCCAGCTAATTATGAGTGTTCAGGGTAGCTTTGATGAATTTTCCAAGATCCTCACCTACACAGAAATGGCAGGCTTTAATTGCAAGCCAGAAGGAGCTGCTTTCCTTGCCTTAATGCCATCTGAGGATTAAAAAACACAGGAATAAGTGCTGTAGGATACCAGCCAAAGCATCTTATTGTTTCAGAAACAATGTGTATGTCATTAAAGCATGGCAGGGCAGTGATTTCATTAGCTCCTTGAGACATTTCTCCCTTCCCATCATCATTTCCTTCCCACCACCACCCTGCCAAGGGCCTCCGGAAGTAGACGGTCTTTAAAATACCCACTGCTCTCCATTGGGCTTGGTGTTATTTGTATTAATCCCAATATTAATTATCATTATGAATCCCAGGGGAGCTGGGAGGGCAGTTACCAAGCTGTGTGCCAAAGCAATGCCAATGTCATCTCACCTCTGCAGAATTTTATGTCCATCCATTAAAGACAACACAAAGAGAAAGATTCTAAGAGGTCAGACATTGTAAACCCATAAAAAGCTTATACTTCCCTAGAGTACTCTGAATCCTGTTCCCCTCCTTCCGCTGCACCTTCTCTCGCAACTGCCCAGTATCATGGCAACCAGCTATTGGGACTGTGCATTAATAAAAATAAGCTCTGCAACCAGAAATAATTGAATATTACATATTTTCCCTAATTTGTGGCTTTCACAAGCCCTAGCTTTCTTTTTGCTCTTCCTGCTGCCTTTTCTCCTGTGGCTCTCCCAGGGGCTCAGACCCAAGGAAGCTGGACATTCTTTTCAAATAAAAACAGCCAGCTTACTCATCAAACACATTCAAACAGATTTTTACAGGTTTTTCTAAATTAGGGGCTTGGGGGAGTTCTGTGTATGTCGGACCTGAAGTTTAGAGATCCCATTCTGCGAACCAAGTGTCCTGATGACATCCAAGTGTCCTGGCTCTTCCATCTGGGAGGAGTTTCCCAGGGGAAGCAAGTCTTCCTGCTCTTTGGAGAGACTTCACCGGGGCATATGGGACACCAGTTGTGCTTTACTGCAACACATGAGCCTCTGCTGACAACAAAACTGTGCTCTGCTAGAAACAAAACCAAAAGAGAGGGGGAGAAAAATTTAAAGTGAGCTTTTGTGGAAGGGAGTTGCTCATTAAGAACCCGGTTGTTGGAAATTGGCATTAATCTTTACTGGCTGAGTCCCTGCTGGAGTCACACTGGGCGCCTGGTCTCCCAGATGTCCCTCTGCTTCTTGTAACGTCATCACCAGCTGCACTGAGAGGGAAGAGGCTTCTCCTCCTTTCCCTGCCCTGAGAGACACCCAAGAAATAAAGGGGGAATAAACTTGGCATGAAAGTCCTGCCTCAGAACATGCTTTGCTGGCTCTATCTGCCACTGCCCATCGCAGACACCACCAAGAATGGTGGCAGCTCAGCCCCCAGGTTAACCCGACAGCAAACTGCTAATAGGAATTTTAACTGACGTAGGATGTTCTGAGCTCTGGCCACGTTACTCCCCTCTGAGAAGCTCTTCCGCCTTCACCTGCTTTAGCACCCCTGGCATGTTTGGCATTGCTGCTCCATGGTCCTGCAAACCCACAGGGGGTTCCTGCTGGTGGAGGAGCTTCAGTGCTGCTGAAATGCAGCCCCTGCCCCCAGGAGGAGCCACAGAAGGTCCACGAAGCAGTGCTGGGATGGGAGAGGTGTTTCTAGAAGCTGCTCTGCAGGACTGTACTTGGTAACAGAAGGAATCTTTGGCATTGTACTACACTGATCCTCACTCTTTGTATGCAGGTAGTAATAGTGGAAAGAATTGCACCCCCTTCCCTGTTCACCCACGGTACCAGGTCTGGTTTTTCAGCCAATACAATAATATTCACAGATACCTTACGAACAGACCCAGTTTGCAGCCACCAGCTGTAACACCTCAGTATACAGCTCACACGCCTCTAACAGAGAGACCAGCCCTATGCTCTTCTGCTGCTGGTCTTGGGCAACTGAACATCTGCTTTCCACAGGGAAATGATCTTTTTTGCATAACCCTAAGGGAAAAAATGCTGGTTTATTTAATTTTTCACACTATGCATTTACTCCTCATTAAGACAGATTACAATTAGGGCAACCCAGCATAACTCAAACCATCCCTTTCCACCAATAAAGACAGGGACAATTTTTGACCGCTGGCCACTTCAATTGCCAAACTATCAATCTTTTCACAGTTATTGCCTGTTTATTCAAAGAGCCTTTGGGGACCTACCAGCTAATGTGCTAGCTCCAAATGCACATCCCAGTCTCTTTGACCCACTTCTAATCATTATATTCAAATAATTGTTTTGAGATTGCATGCTTATGAAAAATAACCTCTGTGCAAGCCAGGAAAGCCAAACTGAAGACAACTTGCAAATTCAAACCATGTCATACTGTGGCAACATCTGAGAGCGGGGCCACAGGATGGGAGCAGAGGTTGGATGGCTCCCCTGGGCATCATCCAGTGAATGGCTACAGTCACCTCAGCTACAATATGCCATAAATATTTATAAATATAAATCTGCAAGGGCAGAGCAGAGAGATGTTGCTTGGGATCCCAGCACTTGCAATAGGGTTTTTAGGCTAAAACGTTTCCTGCGATGTGCACTTAGCTCCAGATTTTCCCAAAAGCCAAGGGCACTGCTTGTGATAGTTTGTCCTCACGGTTTCTGCTGTTGGGTAGCCACAGGTCACCCCCCACACAGGGGGGTGTGACAGAGGAGCCGGGTGCACACAGCCTTTTATTCTCTGCTTAATGCTCCAGCAAACTGCATGTAATTGCTCCTGTGTCTATCAAAGGTGAACACAAATCTGACCCCTAAACTTGTCTGGTCCACTCTGAAAATTCACTAAACCTAAGTGGGTCCCCCACACAGGTCTTCGCTTTCCCTGTGTTTTCCACTTTTTACACATTTAGCACTTTTCCAATGGCAATATTTCATGTCTTCCAGCATGTTTTCAAGCCGCTGGGATACACACCTGCCTTTTGCAGACTCTGAGACTTGTGAGACAAGCGAAGGGAAGGAGCAGCCTGGCCTCCCCCCGAGCCAGGGTTTTGGGGCAGACCCCAGAGAGTGCGTGTGAGTGTGTGAAAGGAAGAGCTCAGGGTGCACCCAAGACAAAACAGTCACTCATTGCCAGGAGCCAGCCAGGCTTTGCCTACTTGAGGAATTCCCATCCCTAACCTCTGCAGATAAAAAAGAAAAAAAAACCCATCACATTTAGCCAGCCCCTCATCATCCTCTCTTTTATCAAACACAAACAACTATCTCTAGCAAGTCAACCAAAGCATACAGGGAAACGCAACGTTCCCAGCTCTTAAACCTATGGCTTTAAACACAGAGCTGGTGGCTGAACAAATAGCAGAGTAATCTTTCAGAGCCCAATTGGCTTCCTATCTATTCTGAGAGAGCCTGCAAATTTGCTGGTGATTTATTAACCACCATTGAAGGACAGGGCTGTTAATAAAAGCTCACCTCCAAATAGCTCAGAAAACATCGATGCCCGCCAACGACAAGTTCCAGAGATTCCCATTTAGCCCCAGATCAGCAGAGCACAGTGCATAAGCAATTGTTACCATTCAAAAGGTGTGTTTGAGACCCATTGCTCTTTTATTTGAAATAAATACATAAATCCAGAAAAAAATGCCAGCAGTTTTCATGACACAAGTTCTTAGAGGCACCACTGGCAACTCCATACAGGTAAGACCACGTTCAGTGGTACTGAACTCCAAGAGAAGGGTCTAGAAGCAGTGCCCCGAGGCTCACACTTGCAAAGATGGCTCATGTATTATGTGTTACTTGCATGAAAGCTACAGGTTTAGGGTACACTGATCTAAATTTGAAGTCGTTCAAATGAGAGCAGAATTTGGCTTCATGTCAGTGAAAGTGTTAAGGGTATGATCTCTTCGGGCTCAGTATTCTGTGAGACTGCTTTTGTGGAGAGCAGGATGTTACTCTAAGGGCTCTCTCCTTTAGTTTACAGACTTCTTTTTTAACACTTGAAACATTTTAATTGTGCCAAGGTCCATAAAGCTGTTGTGGCAATTAAAAAAAAGAAAAAAAATCGATTACGTTTGTAAGTAAGGTACCAAAATCCATACTATTCGTGACTGCCAAAAATAGCAGCTTTGGATTTCTCATAAGAATTTCAGTCCTGAAAGAAGGGAAAAAATGTCAGAGCAATCATTCCTCACTCTGGGAATCAGCAAAAAAGCTTAGTGGACCAGACTGTGAAAGATTCACCATCCAGACTCCCACCGCTTTGTCCCTCCTGTCCTCATTTAGACATGTGCAAAGTAGGTATAAAATTCTATTGCATCAGGGAAATATTCCTGCTTTTCCAGTTACTAAAACTTTAAATGACAAAACGTACTATAGGCCAGGGGAGAATCAGCCCCCATAATAGCAGTTGTTTCACTGAAATTCCACATATCTTTTATTATTTCTTTTTCAAGAAGAATAATCCCCTGAGATCAGCTTTTTCTTGTGTTATTTCTAATAAATTCTGATCCCAAACTAATGAAAATATATCAAACAAATCTTTTGCCAAACTTTTCCACTAAATTAAGGAACAGGATCCAACTAAATAAATTAAAGGAAATTTTAAGATCTTAAATTTAACATCAAAAATTCTTTAATTCAGATTTAAATTTAAATTCGACAAACATTTGGTAAAGATTCCTCCTTATAAGTAGTTTTGCTGGTTCTGACTTACAGATCTTCAAGTATTTTCATTGCATTTGTCCCATGTGAGGGTTCATTAAACTGTTAAATTCATTTTCAAAAAAAACCATTTTCACTGCTTTAACCATGCATAGACTAATGAATGTCTATGCAATAATGATATGAACTCTATGCAATACTTGTGCTGTTCGCAGCATATTAGTAAATATCAGGCAGAATATAAGTCATTTGTCGTAAAGGAGCCCATAATTTAAGACACCTAATGAATTCCAGCGCTTTGCAAGGCAGTACATGAAGTAACATGCAACTTATGCTGTCATTATGGCTTATTTGAGAGGCTTAGATAAAGGGGAAAACTGCCAAAAGCAAACTAACACTTCAGAGGCACAGTTAAAAAATGACATGCTCTTTAGTGGGGGAGGAGGGGGTTTAATTTTTCCCTTGCTGTTTTTTTCTTTTTTTTTTCTTTTTTTTCTTTTTTTTTTCCAGATCTGAGTAATTATGGTATTCCTGTTTCTTGCACAGTTTAATACCCTGATGTATTGCCCAGTCTGTGCTGCTCAAACACATTGTCAGGACACAAAGTTGTTTTTTTTCCGAGGGCACAGACTGGGTGATCTGATCCCTCCTGTCAAATGACCCGGTTTGTGTCTGGAGCAGGACCCAGTGGGGAATACGCAGGAATCCAGAAGATCAGCCAGGAAGCACTCCAGCCCAGGAGAGACCTCCCCAATTCCCTTTTTAGGCACCAGTGCCAACATAATGTTCTTGGCTTCCAGAAGTGTGAGGTTTTGATTCATTTTTATTTTTAAATGAACCATTGCCTGGTGGAAACCCCAAATCTTTCCACTCCAAGGATTGCCATTATTGTTGGGAATATTGAACCTCACAAAAGAAGGGCAAACTTTATTGGAGCTCAAAATACTATCTCAGATACAAGATGATAGTGCTGTTTTCTGTGGGTACCAGTTGAAGAAGATGTGGGGAGGTCCTTCTGTCCAGGATAAGCAGGGTGAGGAGCAACATCTCTAGATTCATGATTCATTCAACACAAAAGTGAGCTGGTGTGCAGACCTAGGTGGAGGAACTAACGTAGCTTTGGAAGCCTAATGAGATATGTCACTCTTAAGCGACTAACTCAACAGAAGAATGGGAGTCTCTTTGGAAATTTCCTTTTCTTTATGCCAGAATTAGCCTCCTGTAAAGCAGACTGTGCGAGGCAAAGTCAGGATTGGGCAATCAGAGCTTGGGCTACAACAAATCTCCCAAGGCAACTGATATTAGCCAAGATGAAGCATCCATGCAGGGAGTCGTTCAGCATGTCTTGTTGTAGGATATTTATTTGTTTCTTATTTCCCTTGATCTCCCTTCAGGAATAAAAGAAGCAGATGGTTCGTCAGCTTCATCACCTTACAGCCAGAGAGCACAAAGCTGGTTGCAGCTCTTCCATCATCTGGACCCACCACCCGGGCTTCAAGGTGCAAGCTTTGGTCAGATGCTCTTTCACACGGGGACATTTCATGGGACGCTAGTCTGAAGGTATGCAGCTGACAGCTCTCAGTCACATTTTACTTTATGGAGATGGCAGGGACATCAGCATTTAAACCACTCTTGAGTTAGTGTGTGTGTCATGGCTCGTGTGTTTGTGCCACCAGCAGGTCTGGCAGAAACCCAATATCACTCCTGACCATGTGGCAATCCTGAGCTTAACGATCAAAACTGAAACAAAAAGCTTAGATAACATTAAAGTCACGTTTCAGCTCAATCTCCTTAACTTTGAACCACCAGGTCAAGGCTGAATGTTTCCTGGGGAATTTTTCAGAAGGACAGCAGGAATCTCACTTCAAAGGCTTCAAAACCTCATCTTTTCCAGGGGTTGATTTAAAAAGTGCCCAGTGCCATTGCAGAGCAGAATTCAGGTCCAAGAATGAAATAAACCATTAACTTTCATACCTGGGTGCCATTCTGCTGGGGAGAGGCAGCCAGAATTTCACTCCCCACATGCTTTGGGGCTCCTCACCATTTTTGATTCTCATTAATTGCCTCACAGTAAGAGGGAGGGCCCCCAAGAGAGATCAATGCCTGATACTACACTTGGATAGGGAGGGTGGCATTCCTCTCACCTAATTTTAACTGTTTAAAGATTAGCTATCTAGTTTAAACTAGTCGTCTAGACTCCCTTTATAGTCAATGAAGAGAGATAGGCACCTTTGTGGTAGAATTTGTCAAGGGTCCCAGATGATGAATTTAATGTGTGTATTTAGGCCTGAATTCAGCAAAGTACTTAAGCAAACGCTTATCTGTAAGCACGTGAATAATCTGATCTCTGTTAAGTGGAGAACCTCAGCATGTTCTGAGTTTAAAGTCCACCATGGGCTTTGCTGAGTCGCTGAGGGATGTGACAAAGCACATCAGAGCAGAAACCAAATACACGGCATTAAGCTCAGAAGAAAGAGGGATTCAGGGAAGGGTGAAGGGGGGGAAAGACAATGTTCAAGGGACAGCAGGTACTCCCAGGTGAATAAAAGAGACTGGGAGGATTAGGATATCTGCATGGGTATCTCTGATACCTGTAAAACAGCCAGTGGTCAAGGGCAGATGTTCTGCCCTCCGAGTTGCTGCCAGAGAAGAACAAGGTGACATTCAATGCAATGGAAAAGCCTCAAATCCAAAGCAAATAAAAAGGAACATAGCTTAAATCCAGGCACAATGTATTTATGGACATCACCTCCACAGGAAGTCACAGAGGGCTTAACAGTATCAAAAACAAGCCTGAATATTTCTGAGGATATCCAGCAAGTGTCAAAAACAACACTAAGAGAGGAGATGATGGTGTTTACTCAGCATCCTTCTTTAGGGCTTAACACAGTTTCTAATTGCTAGAAAAATGTCAAAGAGACAGAAGACCCAAAGTAGGTGGGTCTTCAAACTCAAATCCCACAGACAACCCCATGTTCAGTAGCACTACAAAGCGGTAGGACCTCTGTGCAGGAATGGGTATTTCCTCAGTTTGGGCTTGTGACCTTATTTTATAACCATTTTTAACCTTTGTAAGGTTCTCCTTACAGAGCTCTGCTCCTGGAGACATGTCTCTCCCCCTCTCCTTCAGGAAGGCCGAGTGATACAAACATCTGGCAGGTCACCTTGCCTACAGCCTGGATTACAAAAAGTCACAACAGAAGCACGAAAAATGACTGCTGTGCTTCAGATCAGGCGTCTCAGATACCGGTGGCTGGGACAGCACAAAGGCTGGAGAAATCTGAACTCCGAGGAATAAACTCCCCTATTTTCTTACAGAAAATCTTTGAGTGACAGGGTAATTTGCCCATGAGGCTCCAAATGGGAAACGAGCCTGAAAAACATCAGCATCCGGAGATTTTAGTTGTCTTGGTCAAAGAGACAGAGCAGACAAGGAAACCAAGATGATTTACTTTTTGTGGGGGAAAAAAAGGGACGCTCAAGCAGACAGTCAGAGGAATCTTTGCAGAGTCTGATACAGAACCACCTTCACAATCATTTTCTCTCTCTGTCTACACTATATTCCTTCTCTTTTTTTTTATGTGCGTGACAGTTACAGGAAGCTGATTGGAGATGTTTTGTAGTGCATGTCAGGAAATATTAATATCACCTTTTAATTACCATACAACACCCTGAGTGCTTTTACAGGATGTGGTGAGGGGGAGAGCTGGGGGAGAGCTTTACAGATAAAATGAGTAACAGAGCACCTTTCTGTACCTAAGGCTTTTAGAGTGCTGAGCAGAAAATTAAATTCCAAAAACACCAATCAGTATTTCTAACATAAATACATTGCTTCTAACTCTTTTGAATTGTCCCTCATCAGTTGTTGATTTTTTTTTTATTAAATGGTCTCCCTGGAGACAAGTGGTTGCATGAGAATCGGAGCTTTTCCTTAAAATAGAAGAAACTAAGTTTTTAGATCCTGGTACCTATGAAGAAAAACCCAAACAGTGTTTATAACAACCCAGAAGCTGAATAAAAGGATTCCCATGTTTCAGAGCCTGCATTTGTTGTCTCCATTTTCTAGGCTCATCTCAAATACATTTAGAAATTTGCCAGATGAGATATGACTGCTCACTCTAAATTATCAAAACATCAAGTATAAAAATGGGAGGAATAAACCATTTAGACCCTAGACTGGCACATTTGGGGTAAGTATTCCTGGGGTTTGCTGAGCAGCCAAGCAGAAACCCAGGAGCTGGAGCTACCCCCAGCAGATGCCCCCACCAACACAGAGGTCAGCCCATGGTCACTGATTTCAAAGGACTTCAGGGCAGGTTCAGCTAGAAAACTCCTGGTTTTTTACTGTTCCTTTAAACTTTATTCTTCTGCAGAAGGTACTACCATTGATTGATTAAAAACTTAGATCATTGGCCAGGCTTACTCCACTCCTGCATTGCAATAACTACGATAATTACTGCTTCAGTTCTTCCCCCCCCCCCCCCCCAAAAAAAAGTGTATTTGTCTCTTTTGGAGGGAAAAAACAGTGCATTTTCCCCAGTGATCAGCAATCTACTTGAATTTCTTATAACCAAAGGGTTTCCTCTGGTTCAGCAGCATGTTGTAAAGTTTATAATGTTGAAACAGCAATTGCTGGCGACTTTCTTCCTCATTTCTTGCATAAGTGAAGTGCAGAGACCAATTTCACATTTTACTGTTACCTTCAATAAAAATTAGCATTTAACTTGTCAGAAAGAGCTACCTCTCATGCCAAGCAATGTCACAATGTTGAAGGCTTTGCAGTGGTATGTTTCTGTTAGAGTTTTTCTCCAGCAGCAGGGCAGCTCCCAGAATGAAAGAGCCAAGACTCGGTTCCTTGTAATTATTGACAGACAGTTCTCAAAAGGCTTGTGCTGCACGAAAGGGCAGGGGCAGCAGCAAGGACCAGGGCCAAGCTTAACGGTCCATCAGTGATAGTCTGTAACCAGTGGGCACTTAAGAAATCCGGCTGTGAAATGAGTGAAAATGGCTTTTTAATTATGCATCGGCTGTGTAAGTTGTTTGCGGCTGAGCCATTTCAAAGCTCTGTGTTGGAAAGATCAGCACAAGAGCTTTCGTCTGGGCAGCCCTTGTCTTGTCACATAAGCAAAGCCCCAGCCTTTTCTGGTGGTTACAGCTTGATTTGGACGCCGCTGCCACTGTCACCTCCAGGCACAAGGGCTTTTTGTTCCTTCCCTCACCCCTTCTGTCCCTCTCCACCGTATGAGGAACAGTCTCTGAAGGTGAGCCCCAGCAGGTAGACTAGCGACACAGCGATGTGGCCTATGTTGACTTTGAAGAAGGTCGGTTGGGCATTCCAAGTGCAACAGGTCACATCAGGCCAACTTCCCAACCCCACATCACGTTGCCCACCCAACAGTGGCTGAGCTGGCTGCCGTAAACACAGGGATATCTGCAAGATCTGTGACTGTAATTAGCCACATATGAGCAGCCTGGGTGGGATCCATCTCATCCCACTTCAGGAGCCTCACAGGGAGGTGTCTACCCGTCTGGGCGTCCCCTCTCCTCAATGGAGAGAGGCAAGAACTGCCAGAGGGTGCTTCATCACACCTTGCTTATGGGTCAGATGCAGTGAATTGGCTTTGGAGGCAGGTATTTCTCTCCACGGGTTGTGATGGGAGTCTAGACACCTACCTGCAGCCAGACAGCCCGGTCTGAGGCAGTGAGGGGAGAGGGAACCCACCCCACGTACCTGCCGACAGCGGCGGGCACCGAGCTCGGCTAGAACACTTCGGTGTTACCAGGATGCAATTAGTAAGATTCATAAATGTTGACAGGCCCAATTGTCTGGGGGAAATTATTTCTTTTTTTCGGCTCCCTGGCTTCCCGGAATTGCAGCCCCTTGCATCACTCCCACTGCTGACTCCGCAGCACTTACACTGCATAAAAGCAAGGGCAAGAAACATTTGAGTGGGCAGACAGTGTGTTTCTGGAGGTTCCCTGACCATGTCAGAAGATTGGGCTTACTAAAATATGGAATTTGATAACATTGCAGGTGGGCTGGTGGATAAAGAGTTTCTTCCTCCGTTTGCAGTCATTTCCCTTTGGATTATCCTTAACATTAAACAGCGCTGGAAGTATGATTTGATTTGTCTTTAATACGAAGAGGAGGAACCAGTGATAGTCCCCATCCCAGGGCCATTGCTCAGGAAGAAGCTTCCTTTGACCTGACCAGACTCTGAGTTAAAGGCCTCAAGACTTGGTCCTCAAGAATAAAACTGAGATGGAAGCAACTGTGGTTGAACTAATGAGATAAAGATCACTCTCTCAGAAGGCTTTTAATCAAAAAGATTGTCTTAGTTTCTGTACAATGGGGGGCTTCTTTCCATCAGCCCATTGTCTTTTGGGGTCTGGGAGGGATTCTGTAGGTTTCTGAAGGATTTTCTCATGCAAAAAAAACCAAACCCAAACCTCTGATAGCAGACTATGTTGAAGTTGAATCACCTTTCATCCCAAATGCTCTCTAAGCCTCTGTGTTAGGGAAAAAGAAAAACAAAACAAAACAAAACAACAACAACAAAAAAACCCAAAACCAACTAAAAAAGCCAAGCCCATGCATAACTCCCGCTAATACTAAATCAAATGACAACTTGTTTAGACTGTTTCTCTTACATTGTTTGATAAATTTTCCAAAACTACAGGGTTTTGAGAAGTACCCAGATTTAGCCAAAATCCACACCACTGAAGGAAGGGTAAAACTCCAGTTGACTTCAAGAGGAACAGGAGTAGGCCAAAAATGAGTGCTTCTGAAAATCCCACGCCATCTTTTTTTATCAGCAATGTCTGAAGGGAATGTGTCAGACACTCACGATTCAGATTCACTTCAGGTGTAGATCCCAAACTTAACATAATGAACTTGATTAATTCCAAGAAAATATAATTAGGACATGTTTATAGGCATTAAGCCATTTTGATGAAAGAAATATTTTCCAGCCTTATGAAGAACAAGTCGTAACAGACTAGTGCAGGTTTAAAAATCTCAATATGATTAATGAATTGGATTGTACTTCTATCCGTAAGCAGAGCAGTAATTTAATTCACCGATGAATAGTAAGAGGATAAAAATTAACTGAACATCTAGTACCTTCAAGTGCAAAAAGACTTCGTAGCCCTACAGCACTTGAAGCAGGTTTCCATTTAAACCATGTTCTATAAGAACTGTATATACCTTAAAAATGGAAGACATCCCTTTAAGCCGAATTAATTACACTGATAAAACTGTATTTATAACCTTCAAACCCCAAGGAAGAAAATACTATTTCTATATTAGAGAATGATCTGGGCTTTCCAGATGTGATTTTGCAAGCTTTAGCCTTACTGATAAGGCTGCCTAAGGCATTCTTCCTGGAAATGACAGCCAGCACAGCAGTCCACCCAGTGCCACAACCAAAAAGCTCCGTAAAGTCTTTGTGAGGTTTAAAGCATCGCTTTGCATTGGGCCATTCAAAGGGGGCAGTGGGACTTCGGGATTTTAAAGCTGGTGACTACAAAACCTGGTGAAGGTGGCTTTCTGCAGTTGGCAGCAGGGAACAAAGGGAGAGCTACACTCCAACTCGTCTCAGGAATTCAGCCCGGCCTTTGACAGACTTCCAGGACTTAAAAGGGAGGAATGGGAAGAGAAAGCGGTTGGACCTGAGCCATCCAAAGGACTTTCTGACCCGGAAGGATTTCTTCAAGCTAGAATAATTGTTCTGCAGCAGGCTTTGACAAACGTGCTTAAATAAACAAGACAGCACCCCCCCCCCCCAAAAAAAAAAAATTACATTTTTTTGCTGTTTTCTGGAGACAAAAGGATAACTCGGTTGGAAGAAAGAATATCTGTTAGTTTGTCGTGGCTGATTCTCTTCAACTCACAAAGGTCTTGGTAATTGGGAGGGATTCACCAAAGTTCAGTACATTCCTGATTTTTGTGTAACAGTGATAACAATGTTGATGACACGCTTGGAAACTCTCACCACTTTACATGTTCAAAGCGTTGTACAAACATCATTTAATTAATAGATGCTAAACAGTGCTTTAGTCAAGTGGTTCAGATATGCCTTTGAAGGGTGTGTAAGTACTTATATTGTGAAAAAAACGTGATATATTTGTTCATTTTAATGAAGTTTTTCTGTGTTTATATACATGATACCAGGTAAAAAAACATGATTGTACAGGTGCTAGAAAGGAGCGGAATCACAAGGGCCCAAGGGGATAGAGAGAGGTGTAATGGGATGAAACTGGAAAGGCAAATCAAGCAGACTATCAGGCAGTGTTTCCTACTGACTAAAAACTGGAGAACTTGGTTAACCAAGTGCGAGGCTATATTTATGGCAGTAAAGGTATTAGCCAGAGTGATGCATGAGAACGCTCAAGGAAAGCAAGTGAATTTCAGACACACATCCCAGAAATGCCATGGAAATACAGGGTCTGGTCCAAAGGCCATCAAAGGCAATGGAAAGATTCCTACTGAATGCAGAGACCTCTGGATCCCAGGTTTCCCAAGGGAAATCATGAAGGCGTCACTTCTGGCTCTTTTTTAAAGCAACAAAAAACTGTAGAAGAGAAGTCTGCAGCGAACAGGGGTCACAACCACGGTCTAATTCTGCTTCTGCTCAGCCAGTGATCAAGTAGCTGGCCAGCCTCAGCCTTCCTCCTTTATTTTTTATATTTGCATTAAAACTGAGTTAGTAGCATTGAAGTGCAACCAGAGCTACTCACCTAGTAACAACCTAGTAACAACTGATAAAATCAGTTCTTTCCAAAAATTGGTCATAAAAGGCTATTACAGCAGACAGAGCAAGTGACCCAAGAACAATGAGTATTGCCCTTAAGTGTAGTCAGTAAATAATGATACCAAGGTCACATCTGCCACAAAAAGAACAATTCTCCTGCTGTCCTTTGTTTACCATGGTCTTCAGCATTTGGTTCACTGAGCAAAAGAAAGAAGTTTACATGGTTGTTAGAAATAACTGGAAATGTCCAGGGACTGTGGTCTTTACTCTAGATTTTAATTCTTCCCATAACATATTTTTCAGAGCTAATCTGATTTAGGGAGGAGACATAGTTCCTCTCTAGTGTGTTCCCAGAGACTTTGACCTCTTCAGCTCCTGGATTCCACCCCTCTGACCACCGCTAAATATGAAGACTGTCCACTGAGTACAGAGATGTATTTACCCCCACTCATTTACAAAGCTTATTTCCACCCTGTTCCCAGCTTCCAGTATTCCCTCTGATTTTTTTTCCTCCACTGAAATACCTTCCTGAATTGTTTTTTTTCCTTCTGTCTGTCCAGCAAACCCCCAAAGTCTGCCCTCATACACTTACCATGGGAGTTTCTGTAGGACACTTAACTTACTAAAATGTGTGGAATTTCTTGGTCCTACTAGTTAGAACATGATTTGGTCTTCATTCAAAGTGAAAGGCAAATATTTGTCTGGCAAGGTGACTCTAAGCATTTACTACGTGTTACTTATGCAGTTGAGTCTTGGCAGTTCTCCCTGCCCTCATACAGACTGACTCTCCTCTATTTTTTTAATGCTTCAGTAAAGCTTCTCCTCCTGACTTACTCTGCTGCTGACACCAGCAATGGTAGCGTCCGATCTCTCAGTGTGGGGTGAGATACCACGTTCCTGTTCATGTCTTCACCGTCTGAAGCACAAATACCAGCCCTTCCTACCCACAAAAATAAATGCATTAAAGCCGATGAGACGCTGGGGCAGGACACTAACGGAGCCCATATAAGTACTTTGCTGGAAAGGCAAGATCGAGTCCTAAAATGGGATAAACTTTCATCTCGCTCTCCATGAGGAGAGCGCAGCCATTCCTCTCTGTGGGATCTTAACACGAAGAAATTAGTTCTTGTGAACGTCTCATTCCACCCACCCTCATGAAGGACACTTGTTGGCCTGCTTCCCACCATGCGAGAAGATTGCTGAAGCCTCCTGGCCGCGAGCCAGGCCGTGTCCCATCCAGGGGGCCCGCTCTGCATTTTTGGCTGGTATGTGATTTTTGTTTTCAACTATGGTGGATAAAGTTTTCGAGTAGATGATTCATCGGTGCTCTGTGTCGAGCCTACAAATCTTTGCCTCTGAAAGCCTCCCCTTGCTCCTCCATTATACGCCAGCCGAGGCCAGAGAAGCAGAATTGTCATCCAGAGGCTCACATTCGGCTCCAGCGAAAATTACTTAGTAGGGGGTGACGTGACTTTATGATACCTATGCTGTCAACTGAGGAGGGCTTTTTTTAGTTAAATGTGATGACAACTGCACCCTATTTATACCAATGAATTTAGGCGTATCAAAATAGTAACATCAAGAGGAATATCCTGGGCAAAAAAAATTCACGCTGCTCAGTTTACACTTTAGAATAAATATTTCTTCAGCTTACAATTGATCACCGGCTGCAGTCATCAGAGAAGTGTTTTGTGGCTTTGACTCCAGCCTGAGAACAAGGGTTTTGGGGCTCAGCTGGTTAGGGATTACGGGACTGACCAGGCAGCCTCACGTGGATGTAGGTTCCCATCCCTACAGCCAAATATCCAGTACCACTGGACATTGCACCCTGTCTCCAGGGCAATTTGAGCAGAAAACAACCAGCAAGGCAAGAAAACTTGTTATTTTGTGGTTTGCACGTCTCTTAACAGAATTATTATTAAGGGGTTGCAGTCCTCCAAAATTGTGGAGGGCCCTTTCTGAGGCAGAACCAGCGCAGTCCCACCAGCTGAGTGCAGGATGGCAGGATCGTATCTGGAGAGGGCATCCCTTTGTACGTGGAATTTTCAGGGTGTCCTTAGGCCATGCTGAGAGGAGCAGCAGCATTCCCCAGCTCTCAGCTTTCACCTTCCCTGCCCAGAGCAGCTGAGCACGGGCGAGAGGTGCTGGGCTTTTAGAGGCATTTCATTTCAGCAGAGGTGGTGGGACCAGGACTCTGTGGTCACTTGTGGTCCCAGAGGGGTAGTCCCCTGCTCAGCCCCCTTAGGGGGAGAATTCGGCGTGTAGGCATCGCTGAAACCAAATTCATCTTTTAATGGTCACGTTTTCTCTTTCATGCCCCATGGTACGATTACCAGAATCCAGTCTGGTCCCAAATCCCCCTTCCCATCTGCTCCCACAACTTCGGAACGATGTAGAGGTCACCCTGCGTCTTGCAGTACAGCCCTAATTACTGCTCAGCACTATAATTGATACATTAAAGCCTATTAAAATATGGAGCCGAGCCACTGCTCTACAGTCACTGCACTTCTAATGCCAAAAATCACTTACAGTTTGTTTCTGTGCTTCGTTTCAGCTACTTTTAAATAAATGTCTCTCCCCAGGACCTGGACGATACCAAAGGGATTTAGTCTCAGAGTGTGAAACTTGCAGCCTGTAGCACCAGAAAAATAAAGCATTCTTACAAGGCTATTCAAATGGATTTCCCTCACTGATTGCTTCAGCCAAAAGTAAATTATAAGCCAGACATTATCAAAGAAAATCGCTGTAGCACATTCCAGTTCATTTCATGTACAGCGAGGATTTGAAGGCAGAGGTGCAGACCTTCAGTCACATTTTCATATTTGCAAGGCAAACTCACACACTAGAGCAAACGTTATTTATATATGTATACTTTAACTATCACTTCTGTTATTTATTATGGCAGAGGATGCCTTCAGGACATTCTTGAGGGGATGAGCTGTCTGGCATGCATATAAAAACGAAGCAGCAAAATCAAGTAAAATTAAACTTAGCAGAACTATTAAAAGACTTAGACACCCAGCAGCCAGGCGAGGCTACTGCAGGACGTTTCCAAAAGCTCATGAATACAAGATAAGGGGGGGGAAGGGTTTGCCAAAAGCCAAGGTGAAATGTGTGCTCTCTCATATCATTTCAACAGAAGCAGAGGGAACAGACGGAAAGCAAGAGAGCTCAGAGGGATGACCCACTGGAAAGCAACTTGCGTCAGGGCAAAGAATAACAAGGAGAAAATACAAATGACAAGACAAATATAGCAGAAATTTATTAGGGAACGGCATTCTCGAAACCCAGGAAATGGAGGGGCTTCTCCAGGACATACAAAATTCCACAACCACAGGAGGACTAAATGAACCCTACTTAAATCAAGGGAATTAAATGCTCTGCAGCTAAGACCATGCTGGGAAAACTCCAAGTCAAACTGGATTCTTTAAAGGCCTTTTAAGAAATGGTTTGGCCAAAGTTCCCAAAGGCATCTCAAAAGTCACCAGGCACTTCCACTCAGGCATATAAATGGGCATGCACAGGCAGAAAGGCTTTTTTCTGTCACTATGTTAGTTTCTTCCATCTGAGTCTTTTCAGGAGGCATCATACACGTGGGAATAAATCTCCATCTGTGTGGCACTTACCCCCCGGCTCAGGGACTGCCACCAAAGGTGGTCAGATGCAGCAGATAGCAGAAACAACCTCAGCCTTTTTAGACCTTACTGCTTTTCAGATGTGACCCTCCCCAGCTGTATTCCATATCCCAACTCCGCCTGTAACACTCAAGGCTCTGATAAGGAACCAGCTGCTTCTGCAGCTCTTGGTTTGGCTGTAACCAGTTCCTTAGGACGCTTTGGCTCCCACTGAATTCTCCCTGCCCTTGGCACACTTGGGTCTGTGTCTGACTCCTCTCCCATCTCTGAAAAGAAGGAGGATTTTATTCTGGATCCATGAGAAGAAGAGAGAGGTCTCTGCGGGTGTTTGTGGGACACAGCTCAGCTTCAGGAAGATTAACATTAACAGTATTTGAATACTGTCAGCTCTCTGAGGAGGTGCCATCGTAGCTCCTGGAGTGCATTGGACTGACAGCCTTATGTATATGTATATAAATAAATATATATATATATATATATGCCTTACACATCACCCCTGCTACATGGTAGCACTGAGCCAGCACCAGCCAAAACCAATAAAGTGCCTTGAAGGTGCAGGATAAATTTTAACTGGAATAGCAGTAATTGTGCCTGTCACCCTCTGGAGACATAGAGGAAACAAAACTCCCTCTGATGCTCTGTGGGACCTTTAAAGTGTGGGGCAGATTGGCTGTGGAAAATCCTCGAACTGAATGAGATTGTCCCAAGATGCTGCTGGAGAGGCAGTGGGCAGGAGCTGCCAAGCAGCAATTTGTTCCAGTTTTGAGATACAGTGAGAGCCTTTTCCATGATTACTTCCAAACCGGACAAGAACAAGCCTTTTCCTGCCATCTGAAATAGTGTAATACTGGTTTGGGGGGGGGGGGGGGGGGAAGAAGAATAAGAAAAAAACCCTACTAAAAAATTACCCTCCTGTTAAGCTGTGCCCAGGAAACATTGTGGAAAACAAATTTTGTCCTGGGAGCACTGGAACACAGAGGGGTGTTTTTAACCAACAAGATGATGGTTGTGCTAAGCTAGCTCTCTTTGTGCTCATCAAACGGATTATGGATTTCAAAATTAGTCATTAATAATAAAATGTCAAAGGGTGAAGGAAGTGCAGGTTCCTCCGCATAGCTGGGTCCCTGTTCGGGAGCTTCTGAGCAGTTTCCACATCCATTTGCTATTCAGCCATCGCTGCCAACACGGCCAATAAATGGAGCAGTCATCATCGTGCTTTTTGTGCCATTCATCCCCGGTCTCTCCACGTCGGACAGACGCAACTCATTCATTTCACAAGGGCCACCGCAGAGAGACCGGGAGGGGAAGGCATCCGGGCCCGGCCGAGTTGGCCCAGGGCTTCCTCGGGATGAGGGTCTCCACACGCCGCCGTTGGCCCTTGGAACGGCTCGGCCTCCGAAATCCCTGTTCCTTTCTTCCGACTGCTGAAACAGAACCCCATTGTCGAGGCAATGCTCGCAGTGATCTAATAGGTCATCCCTAACTTTAAACTTCTACCATTCGAAATAGAAGGAAATTATTTTCCAATCGTTTGAAAGTTCGCATTGTGAGCAAAATAAAGCAAAGTTCACCAACCTTTCGTTTGCTTTGTGAGTTTTTTCCCTTATGAGTATTTAAAGAAATCAGATGTGACAATCCTGGACAATTAAAGTCTTTAAGAAAGGTCAAAAATCTCCCAAATATAGAGAAAATGCAGTGTTTCCAAAAGGCTGCTAAATCCTTTCCAGCAGATTTTGAAATAATAATAATTTAAAAAAAAAAAAGCCCTCTGTTTCTCTGCCAAGTGCCACCAAACAAATCCGTATTAAAGCCAGAAACCTCTCTTACAGGCTGGTGCTGCACAGCAGAAAGATAAGTTTCCTGACCTGAAAATTAATCTGAGTCATGTCTGCATTTCAGCATTTGTGAGGAGCACTTTTGTAATACTGCTAATTCCCTGATTAGTCTGACAGGACTTTTTTTTTTTTCTTTTTTTTTTTCTCCAGATAAAGAGATTCTGTAACTGAGCAGACATTACCACATTGTTTTTGTGCTGTGGTAACTGCAGCAGCCTGGGATGTCCAAGGGCACGTTTGCCATACGGCTCCAGCTGGGACCTGACCGCGTTGGGCACCCACCCGGTCCTGTCACCGTCACCCTCCAGCTCTCCACACCGTGCAGGGGGGGTTCAGCCTCCTCTGGAACCCATTCCTCAGCTCACCTCACCCCTGACATTAATAATATCCAGTTTTTCCTTCTCCAGCAGAGAATGGGACTGGGATGAAATTCAGCTCTGGCTTGCGTGCCACTGAAGTCCTATTTTGAGAGCTCACATGAGACTCTCCAAGAAGAATCAAGAAAGTTTTTTTGGCCTCCAGCTGTTGTGAACTTCACAGCAGGTGAACGTGGTCTCTGCAGCCTTCCATGCAATCCTTCATGGCTCTCTGGAGGCTTAAGGGATGGCAAGGGGTGGGAGAAGGGAGCAGAGCGAAAGGGTGGCCTCTCTGCAGAGGCTTTGGGAAGGTCCTTTGGTGCTGGCATCTTGAAACTTAGTGGTCTTGTGTGTGCGAGCTCCTCCAGGAAGAATGAACAAAGCCTGCTTGAAGGACTTGTGGGAAAATCAGTGAACCAGTGACATGATCTTTTTTTTTTTAATACTAACTTTCTACAGCATCACTCCTGGATGAAACAAAGTAAAAGGAGAAATTCTCAACCCGGGGTGAGGAGCAGCTCTGGGCTGTGTCCTGGTAATCCAAATGTGGCCAATGCCACTGGAGAAAAACGGAAATTTAGAACAAAAGACCCAGGCAGATATATCCCCACTCATGGGGAGGGTAAATCAGACCTCGGTCCAAACACTGATTATTGCTACAACTTTCTAAAAGTCGGCGGTGACCAAAGAGATTGAGCAATGCAACATCCCCTTTGCGACACAGCAGCTCTGCTGCAAGGGATGTATTTCAGGCTCCAACCCTGTTCCCTCTGCTCGGGGCTGTCACAGTGAGCTCCTCCTCTTCGGGTAGTACATAGGGACCAGGACCAAAGGCAGGGACCCACCGTGCCATTGGAATGCCTGGTGGATTGGAATTGGAATTCTCAGTCATTCTCCAGTGACAGCTCTTCACCCAGAGAACAAGCTCCAGACCAGCAAGAACAATGGGCAAGAGAGGGGTTTATCACAGTCTCCTAATTAATTGCTCTGTAATGGAAAATACTTATTCCCCATCCAGGCATTTTCCAAAAGTATTTATTTATTTATTTATTTATTTTTAATTACCTCTAATCCTGCTCTGGGGATTAGGAGGCATACCAGCTGACTGCACCGACAGCCACACAGTTAACGTCAAATGTCATCACTGCAGCCAAAAGCCACCTCCGAGAAGCCTTTCCCTTTCCCAGCTCGTTCATTTATGGCAACTTGCTTAATGGCACCCGGGTTCAGGCCAAAATCTGCGCAGCCATAGCTCAGGTCGCTCCTCTTTGCCCTGATGAGGCCAAAGGGGATGTAATTTAAACAGTGACTCAGCAATGATTTCGTCATAGATATTAATTAACACTTTGGGCTCCTGCTCCTCCACCTGCCTCCCCTGGGAGGTCCCCGGAGCATCTGATTTGCACTCTCTGGCCCCAATATCAGAGCGACTGAGATTTCAACATCTTTTTGTATTTTTTTTTTTTTAATGATGCTAACTTCCCTACTGTGACTGGATCATAAAACTATTGGCACACTATCATTTAGTAGGACACCGATGTATTCACCCTCTGCCTAAGTATTTTTGGAAATATTATTGGCTCAGCAGGGAACTCAAAATGAATAAGGGAAACATATTGAAACATTCACAATACCTGATAGATAAACAGGCTGTGCAAACCCAGTCCAATTGGTTCATTTCCTCCTTCCATTTTAGAAAAATCCTCTGTAATAATCCATTCCTTTCATAATCCTGTAAACCTATCTTTTTTTCTTTATAGAACTTGCTCTTATTGGGTCGACAGGAATTTAGGCATGGATTTTAAATAAAGAATAATCAGACCTAAATACAAGTAACTCCTAGGAAATGCAGAGATATCTTGCTTCCAAATTGCCAGTTTTATCCACAACAAAATAAAAAAGTTTATTTTCAATCAGATGATGTCAGTGCAAAAATGCGAAGAAGAAAAAAAAGAAGCCAAGAAAATATTTCAAAGGAAGTAGACCCCTGGGAAGATAAAAGTGTTGTATATTAGAAGAATGATAACAGGATTGGCACAAAATAGGAAATTATAAATATAGACCAGTGGTTCTCAGCCTCTTCTGTACCGTGACCCCATACTTCAAGAGGGAAAAATTTGGGACTTTATCCATGTAGCCATCAAGAAAAGAAGGGTGGTCTCTTACTCCTTGGGGATGGAGAACCACAGGCTCCACACAGAGGCACTGCAGCAGAACTCCTTGGAAATCCAGCTTTCTGGAGGACTTACCTTGGTTATTTATTAATCTAAAGCAATGATCTATCATCCAAGCTACAACTATTTTTGCTAAAAAAATGTTAATTCTAGAAAATAGGCCCCTAAGTTATTTAGGAATGTCTTGGGAAATGTTCATCTTGGATCTCAAGACCTATTTTCCAAAGAGGCCTGGAAATCAGGAGTGTTGCTGAAAAGATGATCAGCAGCTGAGAACAGCCCCACTCTTGTGCGGTGGCTCAGGTTTTGAAGTGGACGAGAACCAGGCTGCTGGCTACCTGTGCCCCTCCAAACAATGCCATCAGCCACCTGCAGCCGTTACGACCCTACATGCCACTCATCCAAGTTTTATCCCATTTCCTTGCCGTGGCCTCATCCTGGTCTCAGCAGCCAGTTGACCTGGGGAACCCTCTCCTTCCATTTGGGAAAGCGGCTGCTAGAACAGCTCAAGCTGGCTGCTCCTCCTGATTAAGCCAAGGAGGTGGCTTAATTACCAGCGCAGCTACAAAGATGTTTAGAGGAACTCACATCCCCTGACCAAATGCCGAACCCATGGGGACACTTGCCTGCTGTGTTTTGTCTGAAATGTGAATCGAGCGCTTGTTGCCAACGCCTGTTCTTCTTTGTCCATCATGTTTTGTGGTCTCCTGCTGATGAGCAGCTACATATCTGTTGGCAGGGTTGCAGCACTGATGGCTTCTTGGTTTTTCCTTCCTGCCTCTGGCTTTGGTCCAGGGAAAGGAGCAGAGGTTTAGCCGGAGAGTATCACTGGCACAAATATCCTTCTCTGACCACCTCGGTGGAGGGGAATGGGGCCATGAAACCGTTCAGTAACTTAGATCAAATGTCACTTCGGTTCTTCTCTCACGTATGCTCCCCTTGTTTCTTTCAGCAGATATGCAGGGTTTAAGCTAGAAAGCTGAAGATGCCATAGGCTGGTTAACTTTAAAGGATTTTGTGGTAGTATGTTCCCCTAATAACCAGGTTCTCCTTGGTGGTCTTACCCCACTAACTAGAGTAACCAGTGAACACAAAAAGCCACTGGGAAGGCACTCCACATGCAGAAAAAGTAGATTTGTGTCACAGTTGTCCTCCTGTGCAAGGGGAAGACCGTGAATATGAAGTGCACCTCCTTCCCCTGGGAAGCTCTGTGAACTTCCACTATTCCCCACTGATCTATGCTAATGTCTCCTTTTGGGGAAGGAAGAGATAGGGGGTTTTAGCCAGATTAGGAACCAAATCCCAAATCCCTTGCAGACAGGAGATCTTCTGCAAAGACTGATGGTGCAACCCTTTGCTTGTGTCTGGCCAAGCTGCAGGAAACGAATGGGACCGTCTCCATATGAGGCTTCTCAGAAGTGTCCCCAGCTTATCAGCAGAGCACGACACATAAATGAGAACTTCAGTGAGGAAACAGAAAAGCTCCTCTAAATGTCAGCAGGGCCCCCACCCCCACACACAGGACAAAAAGGACTTTCATCCACACAATGATTTTTTTCTTGCATCTGACTCAGACAGCACAGAGCGAATTGCCACCATCCAGCCAGACTTGGGTGGGCTCCATCTCCTCCCAAAGAGGGAAGTGTTTATTGAGAAACAGCCCTTAATGGTATATCCAAGTGGAGTTTGAGTGAACGGGACTTGGGGACAGCTGGGAAGCAATTCAGTGACTTACTAGGGAGAGCTGGTGAGAGCCAGGACTGCTCCTTTGCCCATGACCTGCGTCCAGGAGATGGCTTAAAACCAGGTGTTTCTGTAATGTGTCTCATCATTGCTCCGAGGAACATTCCTGGTATTTCTGCTTCCTCCTGCAGGCAGGGTTTGCGGGGAGTACCAGGGCACCCTGTCCCAACACCCACCTGGACAGGGCCTTCCTCCACCATTGCTTGTGGAAATCTTCTCAGGCTGCCTGTGCTCTGCCAGGAGATGTTGGAGATCTGGGCCCTGACCTCCAGACTTCAAGCAGCCCAGGACCTGACATGTGAGGGTCTTCCCTTCACCCTCTTTTCTTCCCCTCACCCTCTTTTCTTCCCCACGCCACTGCTGCACCGTGTCTGTATGAGCAAGGCGATGAAGGAGGCCACTGGAGGTCTGGGGACCTCCTGCCCAAGGGTGCTACCTTCTGCTGCCAGGGAGGTGGCAATGTCTTACACCACTTGGATGCAATTCACCCAAAGTCGTTTGCCACCCTCCTCAAACCAGTGAGGCACTTCTGTCATCAATTTTTAAGGTGCATTTCTCCCTGGGATCCATGATATGACTGAAGAGGTTTTCTAATTTATGTCTGGTCAGAATCAGAAGGGAGACCTAAGCAAATACGAACAGATCGTGGCCGGCACACTTAGCTGGCCTGTGGACTGTTCATGATTTTCTGTTGTTCTGTTACGTTCATTCATCCATGATGTGTTACAACAGAGCCTCCCTATTCCCTGCTACTGCAGAACAGCCTCTCCGGTGGATTTACAGAATTTATTTCAGTAAAATTTTTGTGTCTGCTAATATACCAGACAGCCAGAGAGAAGGACGTTAGTTTGCTCAGGGCTGGGGGTGAGGAGGGAGGAAAAAATACCATCAGGATCAGACTTAGGCATTTCACTTAATAGCTTTCCTGGATTATACCCATCTTGCCAATAAGAGATTGTAGCTTCAGCAAAGCTGTCTCATTCACACAGGACAGGGGTGGGGGGATGATGGATCCTCAGAGCTACCTTTTGAGATGTAACGGGATCACCCGCCTGGCTCAGCCGAGCTGCTGGTGACGACTTTAGTAGAAGGATGATGTGCATCTGTGCGTCTTTTTCCACTGCAGTGAATATTATCTGCAGGTACCAGTTTAACCAGACCACGCACTGTGCCCTGCTCCCCACGGGCAGCCCCAGGGAAAGTGGAAATCACAGCCTTCCAGTTCCCACCTTCCCCTCCCAGAGAAACCTGGTCGGGACACAAAACTGGGAACCCCCCCCCCACAGAAAAGCAGCCCCCACAGGGAGAGGCTCGGCTCTGGGCCCCTGACACCTCCTCAGCTCTGAAACTCCAGCCTCTGCTCCCCTCACTTGCAGGGACACTGGCTGTGGGGTCCCCTCCGCTCTGCTCCCTCCTGTCTCTTCAGCTCCCCATCGCTCTCCTCCCTTGTGGGGTTTTTTTGCCCTCTTCTGATCTCTCCCCTCTCTCTATCAGTTTTCTCCCCCTTCACACATTTCCTTCTCTCTTTTCCACCATTATTTTTCCACTCCCTCCTGCCTCAGTCGTATCATCCCCTTCCAAACGCCACCCCAAGGCACGTGTTCTCACCGGAGCTCTTATGCAGGAGGCAAGGACTGGGCTCACAGGATTTAACTAAAAGCCTGACGATGCACATCCTTCCCGCTTCTCCTTCCTCTCCCTTTCTCCCCTGCCAGCTGTGGGGGCAGAGACATGATTTTCCTGCCTATCTGCTGGCACACACCGCACACCCTTGTTCCACGGAGCTGAGAACCTGACCGCTGCTGTAGTAAAATCAAGTGGCTCAGACAAGGGACTTGGTGGATATATTTGCCTTGTTTCTTGGAAACCTGAAAACCAAAAACCTGTTTAATAGAAAATGGTTGGACATTTTTTGCGCTGGGAACTGGAGGAGGGAAGAACTTTCAGCCAAAAAAATATCAGTTTTCTAACAGAAAATGGAAATGTAACTAAAGTAGACACTAATAAAAATGTTCGGCTAACAATCCAGTTTCCATCTTGATGGAAAAATTTCCAGCAGCCTTAGCAGAGTGTTTTTTGTATAACTGAAAATCAGTTCATAGTATTATGTTTATTCTCTGTGAGTTATTCTATGGTTCTATTTATATACTGAAAAGAAAATCTTTTGTGGCTTACTCTTGGTATGAAAGATTTTTCCGAGATTAGTCACCATAGTCAGCCCTCCTGATTAAAAATATTCATTGGAAATCAGTAAAAGATCAAAACATGAAATGTGCGGTTCTGATAGTTCATTAGATTTCTAGTAAAGAATGCTTCCAGAATGTATGATTTTCCTTGAGTAAGAAAGCTTTATGTAGTTGTTTTAAATTAATCAGGTTTCTTCCCACCCTCAACCTCCTAAAAATCTTGAGAAAATCTCATTTCACAGTTTCCCATAAAACCAGGTGCAAAACAGCTGCTTTGGGCATGGAAGGATTCCTGAGGCACTTCATTGGTATCAGTAGCCAGTGAAAAACCATGAAATTGAAGGGATTTTGATAGGTACATTCCCAGTCCTCCGAGAAGGTGCCATGGAGGATAGTATGGCTGAGCTAGTGTTTCCCACATTTGGGGGAAGGACACTCACTCAGTCCAGTCTTCCAAACCCTGTGAAATTTTGCAGTATTGGCTTCATTCAGCTCCGTGTTATTGCTGGAAACCCCCTCAGTTTGCTCCACGGGGATGATGTGGGTGACTGCACTGGTGTCCCAGAGCTCTCCGAGACCATTCTATGGAGAAAGGAATTTTCCAGACCTTCTTTACTGTCCGGATTTGGCTATTTCATGTAGCCTTCGGGGGCCATTGCTGCCTTCCCCATACACCTTCCACTGGGTCACTTGTTCATGTACGTCCACTAAGACCTTAGGTAAGAGTGGGATTTTACCTGTAACTGTATTTAAAGCAAAGATAAAGTCTCTCCACAATTCACCTTCTCCAGCAGCACTTTGGTTGATCACAAGGTTTCCTTCTGTTGATTACCTGCCTTCCTATGAGCCTTGCTTTAAAATGGTGCTCTCCAGGCAGGTTCCACAGGAACCGTAATTTAATTTAGCAGTAGTATCAAGATCTGGGTGATTCAGTCCTAGAAACATTTACCACCTCTGCCCCCTCCTTCCTCCACCAAACTGAGCTCTGAGGCTTCGCAGGAAGATTGTTCCAATGAACAAGTTTTCATCCACCTGGAGAACAGAGAGGGTGAGATCATGTAACGTAATAAAGCCTGTAAAATTACTCCTAAATCATTGAGAAAGCAAAAGAAGCAGCTGCAGGTTCCAGTTTGCTAGCTGTTGGGTTTTTGGTTATTTTGGGTTTTGTTTTTTTTTTATTAGAACTCCATTGAACTACTTACTGTTCGACAATGATTTAAAAATATGCCATTCTTAACTACTGGTTAGGCATCTCATTCACTCTGTGTGGTATTTGAGAAAGACATAACAAGAGTCAAAACAGTGGATCAAACATTGATACTCGAAAAATGATAGTTCTTTTTCCAACCTTACTTTAAATGATTATTTTTAAAGAAGAATGCTGAGCAAATTACAATGGTTTTTAGGAGACGGGTCACCTCCTGGGGTAAATTCTGACTCCGCTGTATTGTAAAGGATGTTTTCCAGGGCCGAGGGGGGAGATGGGCATTCAGGCTTTAAGACTGATACCAGTGGTATTCCTACTGTGAGGAAAGTATCCAATTTTCATCATTTGCTTAAAAAAGTACCGTTTTGTTTTAACAAATGGGACCATAAATGAAAGATATTTCTGTGTGTTCTGCTTACATGAATATTTCCCAGTGTTTTTATATCTCAGCTCTCTAAGGAATAATGTTTTCAATTTCCTTCAGTCTAGTACTGAAATGTAAAATAAGACCTCTGGGCTTCAAGACTCTATAAACGATAGTTTTTACTCACTTTCTATTTAATTAGCATGAAACAGATCATGAAATCATTCCGGGATAAATCCTGACCTCTCTGGAGGGAGAGGGGAGAAAAGAAAAAAGGAATTTTTCTTCTCTTGTCAACAGCAAACAAACAAATGCAGAAAATGTATGAGGATGAGCTGGGGTTTGTCGTTCTTTTGGGAAGCCAAACTCTGACCAGAGGGACCTGAGAGTGGTGACAGGATCTTACCAGCGGTGGTTGGAGAAGGCATTTAAAATACTGCTCCCCGTGCCATTACAAATCTCACTCCTGAGCAAATAAGAGTTTTCAATCCTTAAACAAAGAGTCATTTACCTTCCATTTCCTATACTACCAGCATATTCCAAGTTGACTTTCAGAAAGGCCACAGAGGATGAAGAACCATTATATACCTGTGTCCAAAGGCAAGAAGAAACCTTGGCCCTTGGAAATGTCATTATTTCTTGACACTTCTCACATTTTTCCATTGAGAAACCTTCCTCTGGAAAAGCAAGCAGCAACACTAACCCAGCCCATAATTGGTTAGAGACGCACAGCTGAGCTCCCAAGCCCATGGGCACAGGAGACCGGAGCACAGGGACTAAAACCAGGACATTTTCCACGAGCAGTTCTCGTAGCCAGTGCCACGTCCCTTCCTTTTCCAAGGAGAGGACAAAATCAGTGGCACACAGGACTTTCTTCACAGCTTGGGTTAACCCTGAGCAGATGAGGCTGGGGAGAAGCTCTGAGATGCTGGTGTGAGTGGAAGGGATCACTTTAAATACTACTGTCCCTGCTTGGATACGGATTGCTTTATCCCTGGGCATCTCCGGTACGGCACAGGTTCAGCAGTAGCTGCAAAAAGGAGACTGGTCCTCAAGGTCTCTGCTTTTGCAGGAGCTGCATCCTGGGTTTGGCCCAAGGATGTGTTGGATGTTGAATGTTCTCCTGGACTCTGAATCGCTGCCGTGCAGCACAGAGCAGGTACAAACCCAGCCCCGTCTGCCAGCAACTCCGCATTTATTTTTCCCTGGAGAGGCTGCTACAGAGCCGAGATGCAGCAATAAACATCTGAAGTGCCAGGAGAGATGGTCCACTAAAAGGCAGGGGGGTGAGGACATAAATGCATGGAGCAAGCAGGTACTGGAGAAGCAAATTAGGAATTTGGCTTCCTGTAGCTAATTTAAATGGGAAATGGGAGTAGTTCCAGGTATTCAGTAAACAGGCTTGCAAATTAGCTTCCCACAGTTTCCTTATGCTGCTGTACATGCATAAAGAAGATGTGCTGTGGTTCGCTGCTTTGACTTGCTTTGCCTCCGAAATCAGAGCGTTTCTCCTTTCTCTTCAGTTACTTACAGGCTTGTTTTCCTACCTGGTTGTTAGCAAATAGGGTAGGAGATAACCGCGGGTGCGTGCCGGGCTGTTAATAACCTGGCAGCCAGCTTCTTTATTTGTGAAATACTTCCTGAGCCTGGTGTTACCAGGGGATACAAAACCACTTTTCAGGAGCTGATACCGCCCTGTGCGGGAGAGAGAGGCTCAGAACAGCTTCATACCTTCACCACCTCCTCTAAATCCATATGAATTAACTGGAGGCCAGTTCAGGCTTCAGAGGGGCAGCGCAGAGGGAAGGGGAGGACTTGCCAGAGCAGGAGCAGCTCCTGTTCACGGGGAAAAGGGCTCTGGAAGGACACCCATTATTTAATAAGGGGGAAAATGGTGTAAACCAAGCCATTACTTCAGACTCCCCGTTTAGCCCCAGATCAGCTTCAGTCCTTAACCCCAGATTAATCCATATGACAAGAGATCTAACTGCCCGTGCTTGCCCTCAGAGTATCTGTTCTCTGGCTAAAGGCAGCAGTGAAGATGGTGTTACTGGGCTCAGGAGAGTCTTTGGTGAGGAGATACAGGTCCCGTCAGCTCCAGCCAACAGTCCCTACCCTCACACGGGAGCGGAGGAGCCCTGCTTCCCTTGCTTTCAAACTGGTCAGAACCTGGTCTGTTTTAGCAAGATAATGTCAAACTTGAGGTTCTTGGCTCTCGAAGTCACAACAAATGGGCCAACAAAACTCAGAGCAAGACACCAGAACTCCACAGAAGCTGTTTTTGCTGGGAATGTTCAATTCGCTATATTGTCCATTTAATTTAAATGCTAAAGGCAAAAAAGAAATCAGCATTTCCAGTTCTGCTCATTCCTTATATGGTGAAATGTTAGATAACTTGTGTTATTTATAACCTGCACATTTGGTAATTTTTTTTTAAAAACGGGGGGAGGAGGAGGACGTAGTGGGCAAGAAGACTATGGATTTTTTTACAGTCTAACTGAAGAATTAAGAATTAAACTGTGTCACAAGAGCAGTCAACTTTATACCTGAGCCTTGTAAAAGGGCAAATCTTGAGTTGAGCAATTAGAATTGATAGGGTTTATGACTTTAAAGAGGGAACTGAGAGGCATGGCACATACAGCATGGGAAGAGGTAACGAACACTGACCCGAAAGCTCTGAGCTTTATGGTGGTCTTTAGATGTTTGTACTTCCAGACCCCCACACCCCAACTTAGTAACACTTCCAGGACACGGGAAATAGTTTTTGGACTTGCAGAGGTGGAAGATGTCTCACACAAGCTTCTGACCTTCTCCCTGCCGTGACCCTGTTGCACATTCAACCACGATGAGGTGCCCTCCCGGCTGAGGTGCTCTACACCCCTCTTGTCACTGCTCTCTGTGCTGTGCTGTGTCACCCACTCACTTTAGTTTTCACCAGAGTCATTGTTCCGATGCTAAATCCTGCCAAACCACACTGAGATGACCACTTTCCCCCCATGGTGGTTACAGCATCCCTAGTGCAGAGCGGACCCATGCCCCAGGTTTCACAGGCATCACTCACCAACCCCTCTTCCTCCCCCCCGAGGGGCTTTTATTTCAGTGGAGCAGTGAAGGTCACACCATTATGCCTCCGCCTGCCTCAGTCCCCCCATCAGCCTACAATGGCATTTCTCTGCCATATTCACAAACTGAACCTTTTTTTTAAAAAAAATGGGGAAACAGGCAATTTCATTTCACTGGAACCACTGCAGGACAGATGACCTTTACCTTGACGCGTGTGGCACAAAGGTCTTTCAGGCACGCTGCAGGGGGACGTCACCGAAAACTCAGAGGGCACACGAGGCTGCCCTACATTATCTTCCTAAAATGTCAGTTATTTTCCGCCTAATGGCATTTAACTTGGGGGAAAGCTCTTTGCATGCACCGGCCTCCTCTGTCCTGACTCTTCTCTCAGTGCTCGCAACGATGCACAGAGGATCACAGGTTATTTCTAAACTAATACTGAGCCCAAAGCAGAGGTAAGTAGGGCATGAGATATGTGAATTCAAAGGCAGACTGTAGCTCTGGTTAAAGGTTGCTTGCAAATGTTGACTAACGATTTATTTTTTAAAAAATTTTTGCCTTGTTCTGCCTCTTAGAATATTTTTTTCAATGTCCTCATTGTCTTATTAGCTTTCCCTTCCCCCTGGATCCGGCAGAAGGAATGATGGTAGATGCTGCTTTTCCCTGCTCCGTGGCAGAGGGGAGTGTAGGGTTTCAGAGATTGGAAACGATTTCCCTGCACCCGGAGTCGGGCTGCACGGGCAGAGCCCATTAAATACAGCTCTGCTGACAGTGGAGCTTCGGAGAGTTCTGTGGGAAACAATCTGTCTGCGCTGTGTTGGTACCTCCAGCCCGGCCGAGAGCTCCCGGGATAACTCCTCCAGATGAGGAATAAAATGTGGAGTGAATTCCACGCCGGATCCAGCGCTCTGTTGATGTGAGAACCGGTTGCAAAACGTACGACAGGATCCTCCAAATACCGGGGATTGCCCGTGCTAAAGTTGGGATATTATTAAAATAAACCCCTCCAAAACTGCAGAGAGTTAAGAGACGACGCGGCCTCCTTTGAGCTCAGAGCCCTTTATCGCCAAGAGGTGCCGTGTGTGAATGCAATTTATGGGAAGCTCCTTTAGACTAGAACAGCCTGTTATTTATGCCATGCCCAGGAAAATCAGGGAAGGTATGTAGCGGTAATAAATCAATTATTTCTTACAAATTAGACCAAGAGAGCTTTGCCTAACAGCAGTCTTCCAGATGGCTGGGATGAAAGGTGGACCGGGCTGGAGGGGAAGGGAGGATTTCTAGATACCCAGAATAAATGGGATACGGTTTAGGCGTAGAACTGAACAGATCCGGAGGAATGACACCTGTGTGCGAGGAAACAGATATTTGAGAGCTGGGGGTATGTCAGTGGGTTGGCTTCAACAGAGCAGGTTTGGACAAAGACGTTTCCTAGACATCACCAGGGAGGCAAATTCTTTGCAGTGCTGAATCAGGAGTAACCATGGGGATAGGAAATGACAGATTTAAATAAAACCGGGGTCATTTCTAAATATTCGGGGGAAAATATCCTTTTTCCTAAGAGAAAAAAGGAACAGTCAAGGAGGTCTGGAGACGCAGGCACTGAAGAAGGTGGGAGGAAACTGGGGAGATGGGAGGGCAGCCCCGGGCCAGCAGCTCCACCAGCCACCTCCAACCCGAGTGTCCCTGTGGCCAGGATGGGGATGGAGGGGTTTCACCCCCTTGTCTTGGGCTAATTGTCACTCTGCCCTGGCACGGGTGGTGGAAACCATTCCCTGGGAATCATGGGAATAAGCCCAGTAACTAATGTGTTACTGAAGAATATGCATCGTTTCCCAAAAGCACCATGGTTTGTTGAGCAATCTTAATTGTCAGCACAACTGGGGCGATCGCAGGAGTCCCTGACAACCCAGCAGAGTCCCCAAGAGCCCACCATGGCTGGGCAAGGGGAGGAGTAGTGGGGGCCCAGGAACCAAATCCAAGCTGTGAGGCAGTTTCCTGTGGTTTTCATAACAAGCCAAGCGGATAAAAGGTATTTCTGCAGGTATTTGTCAACGAGGACGCAGAGGGTCTGGTGAAGCCCCGCACAGATGCTGGGCCACCGCTGAACATCTGGCTGGGAGTAAGAGGGGCTCCAGGGTGTAGGGAAGCTGACTGTGATAAACCACGTAATCCCCACTAACTCTCTGCGTAACGGGCCAGCGTGTCTCCCCCTGCGAAGTCCGGGAGGGAATTAGTCACACAGACCAAGTGGGATGAACACTCAACATCATTTGGGTCCTACACCCAAAATGCCGGTGAAAAAAATAAGTGTTTTACCGGAGGCAATTTTCCCGTGTCTCTCAAATCCCTGCTGCCTTCCCAGCACCCCCGAGACAATTCCTCAACATAATTCTTCCTCTTGCCACCGGGGATGGTTGTTCTTGGGAGGCTGCTGGGAGCCGGCAGCCAACGGCTGTGCAGCTGGTGGGGGACACGCTCTGAAGGAACAGGGCAAAGACAGACCTATGTCCCCCCTACCTGATGCAGATTCTGGCCTGAGCTTGGTCCCGGTGCCAGGTGGAACAGCCCACATTCTGCCATAATTTAATTACAGCCTCCCCACTGCTGCCTCCAGGACGACGCGAAGATCAAAACCAACCAGGGGCTCCCACCGGGTGCTTGGGTCTCGCTCTGAGCTTTTTGCATACGCTCCACCATCCTCATCAAAAATGCCTGTTTTTCTCTTTTCAAAGAGTGAAAACACCCGCATCTGCTAAGTTTGGATGCTGGACATCTGAAAAAAGAATTACCCACGAAAACAGCCTGGATGAACCTGCTGAATGGCAAACCCTGCCAGCCAGACTAAATGATTCTTCTTGCAGAGATGTTTTTGCTATGTTTAACACAGATATAATAAAACAGAAACATGAATCTCCTTGAGAAGGAGGCAAGGGGAAGCCAGAGGGAGAGGCAAGAGGAGGAGGGATTGTTCTGAGGTCCCCTTTGGAAGTGAAGAGGGTGGGTGGTGCAAGATAAAATCAGGAATTTGACTTCTCAGGACAGATGGATCTGACAAAGAAAGGAAAAAAAAAAAAACCTACAGGCCAAACTAAAAATGGTTATCATGGTGAAGTTATGGGCTGGTTCAGGCTGCCAAAACAAATAGCTTGCATCCCAAAGCAGTAAAGGTTACAGGCATGGAAAATGGAGCTATCCCTGAGGACTAACTAATATACTGCAATTATTATTATAATTTTTTCAGAGAGCTTTGAGAAAACGGGGGCAATACCTAGTCTGCCCCTACAAATATCGCAACAAGAGATGTTCCAGCCTAGAATTTTTGTCACATTCCTAGCTTGGCTCAAATCAGCTATTGCTGAAGGAGAAGTGAAGGCAGGATTACTTCAGGAATTAACAAGAACCGTTTGAGGTAACTGATATACTAAAAATGCTTTGCATCTCAATAAGTTATTTCCTAATGCAGCTTGAGCCACTTCTGCAGGAGAGATACCCAAGTAAAATGCAATCGTTTCTGGAATTCCAGCTGAGTATGGGTACTACAGGGAAAAAAAAAAAATCCACGGTTCTGACAAGGTTGTCTCAATCTCCACTTATCTGCTGCTTTGGTGAGACCGCCAAGCTGTTCTGAGGCACGGCCTCCAGCCTTGCTCTTCCTAAACCCTTTCTGCAGGGTTTACTGTGGATTAGTTCTACCATTATGTCATTATTATAGTTATATTAGCTATTTTATAATAACATTTCTTCTTTTTGCAGCAACCTGCAGGGCAGTACAAGGGTGTAAATTCCCCCATGTCCCATTTTTCTTGGAGGAGAGGCGTAGCCCGTGGCTAGAGGAAGGACAGGACACCGGAATCTCCTTGGAATCTCCTGGGCTCCCTTCCCAGAGCTGCTCAGACTATTTAGGAGTGGCTTCTCTTCCATGGAAATCAATGAAATTCCATCCTGAGATTTCCTAGGAACTCAATAAAGTGCTTTATCTCGCTCTGCCTTCCTGCCCTATCCTGCAAGATGTCACACTCACCAGCTCAGCCCGTCCAGCAGAGCCCCAAAGCCCCGTGGGCTGGGTGAGGAGCCATGTCCCACACCCATGCTCCGAGTTTCCAAGGGCTCTGCCGCTCCCAGAGCCAGGGATGAGTGGGATCAGAGTGGGGTGAGTACGTTCATCCACCTCCAAAGGATGTTTCAAACATTAAGTAACAGGATTCTTAATACCTATTGATGGAAAGGGATGACAGAGTATCTCCACGTACACAACATCTCTCCCATCCTGTCAAGGCAGAGCATTATCTGCTGAAGAAGCGGCAGTTTCGGGTTTGAGGAGTGGGGAAAGGAAAAAGGAAAAAGCTGTTTATAACACATTAAACAGACACTGTTTGGAGGTTCAGGCTCTCATTCTCCCGGGGGAAGGCAGAAACCCACCTGAGGGTGTGTTGAGTTTAGTTCCTCATTCCTTCTTTCTTTTTTTTTTAAAAAACTTCTTTTGAAACCAGCCATGCCTGGCCTCGGGGGAACATATTGCTGAGCTGTTACTCACACTATAAAGGCTGCCACTTCTCACTCCTGCCTTTCCTGGAGGCCCCATTTTTGAGGCGAGGAAAGGGCTGATTGGGCAAATGACCAGACCCCGGGGCACACCGAGGATGCTGGGGGGGCACTCGGCCTTGGCCCCTGATTCTGGGGAGCTCGTGACTTCAGCCTGGATCATGGTGGGCTTCCAGAGTGCAGTCTGAAGGTCTGGTGTGTCTCCTAAATGGATTGGCTTAAGAAAGAGCTTTCTCTGGGTTCTCCTATGGAAGACTTCTCCTTTCTCTCTCCTAAATGACTGGCTTTAGACATGTTGGGGATCAGGAGGGGTGTAAAAAAGGGGTGTCCTCTGGAATTTAGAGCTAAAATCCTTCACTCTGCTGCACTGGTCTCTGCCCCTCTTTTGACAGAGGTTGGCCCGTGGCTGTGACCAAGGCAGGGTCACATCCACACCCTGGTGTCAGTGATCTCGGGTACTTTCCCCTTCCCCATCGGTGTGGTGCACAGCCCAGGCCTCAGGGCTGCAAGGAAAAACAGAAATTCTGAACAGTTTATAATTTCACTGAGTTCATACGTCCCCATGAACCTGCAGCTTCCCAGCGCCCAGACAGACCGCAGCCAAGCTCTGTCAAGGAGGAGAAAATCATCAAGGTTGGCAGCAACCTACCATGAAATCCACTGGTTGAATTACTGGATAAATATTTGAGTGGATCTAGCTGACAGGTATGTCATGCATGCAGCCTTAAAATAGGAAGGTAATGGGAAATGAGGGAGAAATGAGCCAAGGAACAGGAACGGGAATGTGATTTCTGGTAATACCCCTCATGTGCATCGGTACCTCTTTAGCAAGAGCGAGGACGTGTGTGGGAAACCGAGAGCAAGGCACCGCCGTCAAAATAAACTGAGGGAAACTGCAGCTCTGAAGAAACCGAGCATTAAGCAGCGGTTCTCCGGGAATAAGGCTGGGGAATGAATTTATGGGGATTTACGTCAGTTGAACCTGGCAGGTAGCTTTTTAACATGCTCACAAGAAGCAGACGTAGCTATTTCCAGTAAAGCCGTGGTGGGTGCGGGCTGATGGAGGGGGATGATGCTCACACCGGCCTCTGATGGATGGTGCTGGGCTTTGCTCCACGCTGGCTCCTCCACCCGCCATCCTTCCCTCTGCAGCCCCAGGGTCTTCTGTTTTATTTAAAACATGAAAAGAAGAGGTTTTGCTGTTGTATAAATGCACTGGGACAGCACACGGTGGCTCAGGACTCTGCTCGAACGAGCACACGCTCAACTGTGGGCAACGGCAGCGAGGGTGAGGTGCCACCACATCCATCAGGTCAAGCCCCTGAAGGTCTCTAAGGATGGGCCGATCATAGTTGTGTCATTCGGAGCAAACAGTCTGGGAAGTAATCACTTTAAAACCCATCTCATTCATTTTTGACGGGTTTTGAAGCTGTTTCCTCTTTCCTCAATGGGGCATTGACCGTCCCTGTGAACGGTTTGGCCTTGGCCTGGGTGGTCACGCTCGGCCCCATGATGTCACCTCATCAAAGAGCAGCTGAAAACGATATTTCCAGCCAGACGGTTTTCCAGAGTGGATGGTGAACTCACTCTGCCCCGTGCCCTCCCACTCACCGATAGACAGGTTTCCTGTCTGTCGATTCAGCTCCAGGTCGGCGATAAATTTAAGACTGTGACATGCTGACCAAGAAAAAAAAAAAAAGATAACAAAATCATAACAGGCTATTTTTAGTTTCAAAAGAAACTCCTCTCCCTAGGTTCTTTCCAAGCCCTCACCTTCAGATAAGGAAAACAGGGTGTGGGGCTGTAGTGTTGGAGGGATGGGGCGTAAATCAAAGGAGACAGGCTGGTCCCTGTGCGCTGCCGGGGTTAGACCTCAGCTTTTGAGCAAGGTGGGCACTTGTCACTTGCTGGGGACTCTCCCAATGGTGGGGCTGCCCGGCTGCCAGTGTTTATACTGAGCCATCGCTGGGTCACACTCTTTCCTCCCACCGTGTCACCTCCTTCCCGCCTGCTGCCAGCCTGGCCCTACATCTCAAATGTAAATCAAACACATGGGACATAAAGCTGGGTTTCAAAGTTGTCTATTAACCCGGGCGGAAGGGGTGGCGCAGCAAAAACAAACAGTTCCAAGTTCAAGTGTGAAACCATAAGAGCAGGCTGAGAAACCTCCTCCTCTCCCACCGAGGAGAAGGTGAGCACCTTTCCCAGGGCAGGATAGAGTTAGTGGTTCCCTGATTTCCTTACCCAGGGGCTCCGACTCCAAATCAAGGCTGACAACCAGCTTCAAAGGGCAGAGGGCGCCGAGGATCTGGGGCTGGCATCACACAGGAGTGTGTGGTGGCTTCAGTCAAGGGTTTCTTGCAGTTCTTCATGTCCTGAAAGCTGTTGACGTTGAGCTCTGCGCTGTGCTTGGGACAAAGTGTAACACCCCAGAATGCTAAATTAACCTGCCTCTAGTATGGAAAATCTGGTGTTTAAAAGTGGTGTTTTCTCAGCTTTCCCCAGGAGAGTTAACGACCAACCCAACCTCATGAGACGTGGGAGTCTCCCAAACCCAGAGCCCCCCTCTGCTGCCCTAATGCTTTCAAAACCGGTGGGAGTTTTGCCCAAGAAAATATTGGAGGCCCAAAGCAAATCTGTATGAACATGGTTTTTATCAAATAGGGATGTACCTCTACCATTACAGAATGTAGTTTAATATTTCTTTACCCATCACCCCAAATACTTCTAGGGGAAAAAAACACAACACCAAATCTTATTTTCTTTGACGTAATTGCTAGCATGACCTAGATAATTTGTGACATCCTCACCATTAAGGTCTAACTTGGATATCAGAGACATGAGCAACTGATGGCCTGGAGAGGTCTGAGCGAGTCCTGCTCAGCCACCCACTTGGGTCTGCAGTAGATTCCTGGGCTTGGCCAGATGAGCAGCAAATCCCGCCTGGATATGGAGTGGATTTCATAGAATCATAGAATGGTTTGGGTTGGAAGGGGCCTTTAAAGGTCATCTGGTGCCACCTTCTCTGGCAGGGACATCTTCAACCAGACCAGGTTGCTCTGATTCCCCTTCAACCTGGCCTTGAACGCATCCAGGGATGGGGCATCTCCCACCTCTCTGGGCAGCCTGGGCCAATGTTTCCCCCGTGTTTCACTGCTCTCAAGGACAATCCAACAGGACAGAAAATCCTCACCTTTTTCTGAATTCCTTAAAGCAGTATTTTAGTGTGAATATTCCGTCAGTGCGGGATGGCGAGAAGAGGAGCTGTGAGAAGTGTTATCCTCCAGCAAGCAGCACTGGTCCCAGCGGTGGTGGGCACCAAGCTGGCTGAGCAGGGGATGGCTGGAGCCTTCAAAAACCTTCCTCTGATAAATGGGGCATGGCCATGGTAGGGAGGGTGGTGTCCTGGGAGAACCTCGCACACATCATTGCATCTCTCTGGACCTCAGCTCCCCAGTTTGTGGAGTGGCAACACCTCCTGCTTTCACAAATTGATTTTGGGGAGGGCAGGAAGGCTGTGGTGCTGGGTTCCCCATGGGCTCAGGGCACAGCAGCTGGAAGGGCTCCGTGTGTGTGTGTCTGTGGGTCTGTGCACGAGGAGCTTCTCCATCTCAGGGACCAGCTCCACCCCAGTGGTCTCCGAAGGCAGAAAGCACCAAGTGTGATTCCACGAGAGCCACTAACCAACATATCTGCTCACAACACTCCTTTGCTGATGGCTTGGGCCGTTTTCAAACAGGCTTTGTCCTCTGCTGCAGTATGGGAACACATTGTCTGAAACCATGTAGGATTATAACCACACCATGGTCCTCCTGCAAACAAGGAGTCTGCATCCTGGAGCAAGTTGGAGCCAATTTACTGGAGCAGCACCGGGGATATCACTGCGAGATCTAAACAACTGGATCTAAACTCCCTTTTATTTTTAGTCCAACCATGCTGAGCTTTAAAATTGCCTTGATTATAATGTCGCTTTTAAACGACTTGTCATGGCTGATGGTTTTGCACATGAAAGTTGCTACTAGCTGATTAGGGAAAAAAAAAAAAATCCACCATTGCTGCTTCTATCGCTTAGGAAATTGCAGTCCTCAGTCTGAAGCTTGGAAAGCGCGTTGCCATGGAAATGATGCTTGTGCTGTCGTAAATAAAAGTATTCTGGGGTCACCGGGGTCTGCGGCATAAACGGGGGCACAAATACTGCCTGGAAAAGTGCCAGAGAGCCTCAAACATATAGGGAGATAATTTTAATGGTACTTCACTTCCCGTGTTCCCGACAGAAGGACTGATGGAGGTGAACATGTCACGGCAACCTTGGCACGAAAACAAAGCAGGAGAAGCCGTTGGTGTTGGGAACGGAGCAGAGCAAAGAGCATCGCAGCCCTCCTGCCCAGTGCCCCTCTGCTCCCTCGTGTCAGGGCTTCTCTCCTGTTGTGTTTCTCACACACCCAGCAGGGAGATCTAACTCTATATCCTGTCACGGGCACTTTCACCGAATCCATGAGCACAGCCCGCGGGAGCTCAGGAAAACCAGGCCATCTGATAAAATGCTGTATCATGGACCACCCCATCGTGGTCCCCGATTCCCCAGCCACATCCCACCCACACCTCAGGAGCAGCCTGGGCTTGCCAGTGGGAAACTGGCCTTTTCCTGGAGGGGAAGCACTTTTGAGCAAGAGACTGACTGAGGGAAGGAGCCCCCGAGCCCCCCCACTGCCCCTGGGCAAGGGCGATGGGGAACATCTCCGGGGGGGACCCGGAGGCAGCTCCGGCACCGCTCCAAAGCAGCGAGGGACAGGGCTTGGGATGCGTCGCCTCGTGGGTTTTTTCAGGAGGAAAGCAGGTGGTTACTGTTTCTGGTGGGTTCTTAATTGTTCAATGGACTGCTCAATGGCATTAAATGGGCCATTCCGTGAAGCTGCCTTGGGCAGTATCGGATCAAGGATACGCGCTTTTCTCTCTGCATTTTTAATACCCACACGAGCATTTTGAGCACAGGCAGTCACTTTAAATAAAACTACAGAGATTGCAAATGCCACAGCTTGCTTATTTACTTACTGTCTCTTAGCCTGCCCAAAATGTGGAAATAATGTTTCCAGAGATGCTGGAATTCATGTGCCTGTTGAGGATCCTGGCTGCTGTCCTGGATGATATTGCATATTCAGGGGATGATTCACCCGCTCTGGAGAGGAGGAAGGGCCGTACCAGCTGTACCACCTCTCCTTCCCCGACCGACCGACAGCCCCGGGGATGTTTCCATACGGAACCCTCCTGCCTCCAGGTCCAGCCAGCAATTAGGGAGCAGACAAGAGAGAAGTGAAATGGAGAGATGCTTCACGGGGGCGGGGAGGGGAGAGAAAACAAAAGAGCACTGGAAAGGTGATGCCAAGCCAGGCTGACAACAAAATTCTCACTTGTCCTGGCCCCAAACGTGCGGAGAGGATTCTGCATTTCTTTCCTGTGTTCATTTGCAATGTCCTTTGCCATCTGCGTGGGAGGGTAAAGAGGGAGCAGCTCAGCTTCCAGGGCTTTGCCACCCATCTCCTGCCAAAGGCTGGTAAAACCACCCTTTCAACCCACCAGCCATCAGCCCTTGGCTAAAAAGGCCTCAGACCCAACCCCAGTACCCTGTTCTGCTCTATAAAGTGACTTAAAACTTCTAGAAATCGGGTTTCCTTCTTGTACTCCAATTTTTAAAGCATTTTCCCCCCTGCTGGTGCAGGAACTGTGTGGGATTCGGGGCTGATACCATGCACATTACACACCTCACCATGGATTTATCCCGGAGGGGCTGGCCAAGGCTTTGAAGGCAGCTGACAGCTCCCAGCTGGCCGGGGGCTCCCTCCCGTGCCCTCTGCGGCTCCTTGATGGGAACAGGGTGGAAAGAATGGGCTCAAAGGTTGCCCAGAATGACCAAGAGAGAAAAAAAATTCCTCCTGCCGCTCCTGTTGCTAATCAAAGGGGTGTGGAGAGGAAGTTTCGATCTCTCATGTCCCGCACTCCCAAACAGAAAAATTATTTTATATATATATAAACTACACAGGAAATTCCTATATTAAGGAAGAAGCCTCCACGCTATCAAAATCAGTCTTGAAATTAATCTTGCCTGTGGTATATGGATACTGAGCCAGGCAGGCCGAGCTCCCTTAAAGTGTCTTTCAAACACACCTAATCTCTTTACCCTGGGCTTTTACTGCCTGGGACTTGGCCTCCCAGGTTTCCTACAGTTTTCGGTGATGGCAGGAGGGCAAAGTCTCCCAAGGGCCGGGGGGAAGCGGGGCCATCCCTCCCCTGTCCCCAGGTATGTGCCCCTCAGCTACTAATTTCCACCCGGTGAATCAGGAATAAGTAAGGTGTAAACCTCCTGGCGCTGGTGTTTGCCGAGCACCTCCTCTGAGCAGACAAATACCTGTGTCAACAGGGAGGGGGGAGCCAGGGGGGCAAAGCGGCCGCCTGCCTCCCAGCAGCTCCTGGCAGAGATGCTCCCGTGTGGCTGGGAAGCAGGAGCCCCGGGGGGCTGTGGGTGCCCCCCTGCACCCAGACCTGGGGTCAGGCAGCAGGGAAAAACGCTCACAGATTTCTGTTTTCATCTTTCCAGCTTAAAACAAAACAAAACAAAACAAAACAAAACAAAACAAAACAAGAAAGTTCTCTCCAGCGGCTGATTAATGGTCCTTCTGCACAAACTGCATTTTGCACATATTTAAAAATCTTGGGCCAGATAACACTTTGACCTAAAATAGAATAGGTTCTTTTTAAATTTTTATCTTTTTTTTTTTTCTGGTGGTGCCTGACATTTGTACGTTTTAATAGCTTATTTTTGAAGAGAGTCTTTTCTAACGTGCAGAACAAAGGTGGCTGTGGCTCCGAGTGGGTGCACCCCCTGCACACGTGTGGGGCTCTCGGCCCGTCACTAGAGCAGCCCCCGGACACACAGACACATCTCAGACCACCAGGAGAGACATCCCTGGCACCGCGGGGACCTCCTGGGCTGTGGGCTATGCCCAGCAGGGTTCCTTCTCCCAGGGGGGACTCAGTGCCAGCCCCTCCCCGTGAACCCCTCCCCACATTTCAAAATGCCAGTAAGTTTTTATTAACCCCATTTGCAGATGGGGTAACGATGACAGACAAAGCGCTGTGACCCCTCCGGGCTGCTCTGCGCCGGGAGGGGGGAGGCTGGGAAAGGTAAAGGGGGGGGAGCTGAGCTTTCCCAAACCCCCGGCAGCTCCTGGGTGCCAGAGCCTCGCTCAGCTCCCGCGTGGAACCAGGCTGGCAAATAAACACGAAAGTGAAAACGGGTATTGTCAGATGGTTATGCAAGAGCGGGCGGATCCCGGGACCCAGCTATTGTTCCAAACGTTTAATTAACATTACGAAAGCTGATTAAAGGAAAATCTTTAACCTCCAGGGAAATCCCATTTTCCCTCACTTCCCATACCTCTGCCATTTCCACAATGTAAGAAGGAAAGTGTTATTTCAAGGCATGATTCATATCAGCTACAACCTGATCTTTGCCACAGCCGCGTCCTGCGGCTTAAATAATCCCCAGCAGTGACACCAGACGGGGACACTTCTGAGGCAGCACTTTTTTATCCCCCCCCCCCGTTATACCATGACCTGAATTGCCATCATAATTTCTAGGCTTTGTGTCACCCTGGCACCGTGACAGGCGCTCACCCACACTCCAGAGGGAGAAGTCAGTCCGGTACCTTCCCAGGCTCAGCATCCCTGAGACAAAGTGGGACCACAGGGGACACTGGCTCCAGTCCCCACTGCCAACTCCCAGGAAGGCAGGAGGGAGATGCTCCATCCCCTGCGTCTCTCCCCATCCAGCCCCAAGCAAATCCTTATCCTTTTCACTTCTCAGAGCTGGGGGAAAAGGCAGCGTTACCTCTCTGGGGGAGGGGGGTGTCACTGGGAACATGAATGGGTTCCACCAGGCACTGGAGATGTTGAGGTGGAAAGTCCTGCTGCAAAATTACATTAGATTGGAGAGATTGTTGTGGTGGGTTTGGGATCAAGCACGGTCCCCCCTCTCCCTCCCCATCAAGTATTCAGCTGGGTAGGGGTTACTTATTGCCTCTCTGCTCTCTGATAGGGCATGGCCAGCCCGTCACAGACCTCACCCGGGGATCTAATCCTGGAGGCAGGGGACAGCTGCTCACTCGGGGAACACCCCTGGGGCCGTGTGGCTCCAGGAAAGATGGAGAGGGACTTTTTACAAGGGCATGTAGTGATAGGATGAGGGGTAACGGCTTCAACCTGGAAGAGGGGAGATTTAGATCCAGTATCAGGAAGAAACTGTTCACTTTGAGGGTGGTGAGAGCCTGGCCCAGGCTCCCCATCCCTGGGACCATTCTGCAAAGGGGAAGGACCATCTTTTCCTGCCGTTGCCTGCCTTCGTCTGCTGCAAAAACCATTGTAATTATAACAGGATCCTCCCCAGTACCCTGCCTGTGAAGGAAGGCGCCGCTTCTGCACATGCAGAGACATCAATAAAGTAGAAGCTTTATTTACACGACAAAATTCCTCCTTCAAAAAGCACTAGAGATAAACCAAAGGAATATTAATGTAACACAAATGCATGAAATTTTGACTCAATAAGAGGCGGACAGCTGGCTATTCCGATAAAAATGGCCCTTTATTTTTTAATTCTTCCTTTCACTACCTGGGTGCTGTGTTTGTCAGAGTGAGAAAATATTATTTCTTTGATACGCAGCAAATCTGAACACAATCCCGCAAGTAGCACCGCACAAAAACTCCCACAAAAAAAAAATCAAAAAAAAAAAAAAGGGGGTGGGGGGGGAACACGACATGAAAGCTATAAAATTTGAGAGGCGAGGAGGCTTTCAGAAGTGCCAGTTTCCCAGTGCAGTGGCTGGAAGGGTGGCCTGGGCTGGCGGCAGTTCAATCATTCTGTAACGAAGGACAAATACTTTCAACATCCTGAGAAAGAGGCCGGGGGGGGGGATGAAGGGGGGCACGGCTCCCTCACCCTCCCTCCTGCTATTCTTCCCCCCTCCCTCCCCCCGCCCCTTGGATTTTCAATAGCCCTTTAGTGTTTCCATCAAAGGCTTTTGCCATTCATCCTCCCTCCTGCCGCCTGCCTTCCACCTGTCCATCCATCACAGCCCCAAAACTGGTCCCTTTTTTTTTTATCCCCCCCCCCCCCTTGCTATTTTTCATGCAGTGGGATTTGTTTATAAGCTTCTGTATTACCTAAGCACAAGGGAGGAGGCTGCCGGGGGGGGAAGCGAGAAAGTGGGATTAAGGAGTAATAATTGAGCTCCCTGGCATTTCCATCTGAACAGTCATAAAATGTGCAAATCCCATTCCTGGGAATTTCACGTCAGGGGCCTTCCCTGCCACTGCCTTCCCCGTGCCCCTTCTCTCCCCCTCTCACCTCTCAGGGAAAAAAACCAAGCATGGGGGAAGGTGATTATAACTCTGGGGACACCAAATCCCCCCCCGTGACCCAGCAGGAGAAAGCTCCTGCCACAACATGTGCCAGGAGGACACCTCGGATGCATCCGAAAACTACAGATGAGGGGGTGGGATTGAACCTGGTAGGACCACAGGAGTAAGCAGGGAAAGAGCCATTAGTATGACACCCCCAGTAAATTAATTAGGCTGGGGGTGAAAAATAAAAAAAGGGAACTTTGCAGGCTTGTTTGCTCTGTAAGAAAATGATACAGAAATTATACATGATTCAGACCCCCTCAGCTTGAAGTGTTTCTCCTCTCTCCACTTTAGCTCATCTACCATCACAAGGCACCAAAATAGACACATTCTAGGTTTCAGAGATCCACCAATAAACCATCTTTGACCAAACTGCAGGGCAGAAGAAGGTCTGTGAAGCTTTGTCATTGATTCAAGCAGCAGCCAACACAGCTGGACATGGCCTCTGTGCACCCCAAACTCATCCAGAACAGCAAGTAGTGCTCAAAAATGGAGTGTCCCCTCACCTGTCCCCAACCCTAGTGAGCCCACAAACCTCTTCTTGGTGGACCTTCATGCCACGTTTGGTGAAGCTGGCAGCAGCTGGCAGCTTTCTTCCACTGATGGACTCTGGAGACACTGAGGATCACCCAACAGGGACCACATGTCAAAATTAAGTTCCTTTGATTGATAGTTATTTATTATTATTTTTAAATAAAATGAGAACAGACTGAATCGGTTGCCCATCAGCAGCTCAGTTCTTTGGCAGCTTCTCAGACAGTTTGACCATACATATGACAACACAAAATAAATTCCACTCGTTTGCAGTAGCAGTTTGCTACAAACTCAGTCCAGCAAGGATTGACAGTTCTAGCAGCAGTGGGATGTATGAAACGAGAAGCCCTTTCATCCTTAACCTGCTCTGCAGTCTGGTGGAGATGCTGGACGTCACTGTTCCTAAGGCCAGAGGAGACCAGGAGTTTGCTCAGCCAGGTCGGCAGTGCTCGGAGGAGATGAGCAAATTGGGTCCGGAGACAAGAGGAGGCCCAGAATGACAGCAGAAGAGTTAAAAAGGAAGCCTTGCTCTGCAGGCTGGAGGAGAGCAGTGTTCCCATCAACTGAATGATCTCGGCTTCCCTGAGGGCACTGCGAGAGGAGGGGCATCCATCACCCACAGCTTCGTCCTCCGATGCTGGTGCCCCCCTCACCCACCGGCAGCCTCTGACCAGAGCGTGTCTTTGGCACAGCAGGTGGTGGCCGTGATCCCACCCAGGGCCAGCCTGGAGCCGAGATGATTAGCAGAAGAATTTGTTTTCATTAAAATCCATCCTCCCGTTACCATCCTATCTGATGGGGCAGCTTCGAAATGCACGTGTCCAGGGATTCCAGCAGCTCTGGCTCTGCAGGGAAAGGGCCCTTCAGCCACCTCCCGCTTCACTTTCTCATGGCTTTCCTGCTTTTCATCCCCCAGGAACCAGGGCAGACACAGGGAGGGATGCTAAACGCACCTCCTCCTGGAGAATTTCACCAGCAAGGTCAACGGAATTGGGATTTTGCCTTTATTACATTTCTTTTGACTGTGGAATTGGTCCGATTTTTCTCCCAGAGACTTCTTTTTTAATGGGTCGTGGAATAAAAAAAAAAGCAGCAACAAAAAACCCAAAACACAACAGAAAGAGACACACAAATAAACACTAATACGTGCAGGAAAAATACAAACCTTAGCACCATGCACTCCCCTCATTATTAGACAAAGGTTGGGAAGGGTTCACAAGTGTAAAACGCTCATGTGAATTATGAGATTACTGCTCAGTTTTCTTTCAAGTCGTGGGCTGGAAACAGATGGTGGCTGTAGCATTTATGACGGCACAACGTGTTACTGCAAGCCCAGCCATCTCTCTCCTCTCTCTCCTCAAAAATGCAGCTGCAAGGAAAGTTGTGGAAAATCACATTAATAGTCCCTTCCACCACCCGGTTTTCCAGCCCTTCATCCCTGGCCAGTACATGGACAGACCATCCTGTATCCCAGTAAGAACACTCTTCAAATCCCTCTCCTGACCAGTCACCGCTGACCAGCTTATTTAATGGCTAGTGAAAATGTGGGGTTTGTTAAAATGTGGGGTTTGTTAAAACATGGGGGTTTTAAGCCTCATAAAAAAGCCTCCAGAAAGCGGGTCCTTCAGGTGGGAGCAGACACCTTCAGGTGGGAGCATGTAACCCCAAGGGCTCTGTCAGGGAAACACTCAGAAAGAAGCCACCAGAGTGTCCTTCAGCTGGTTATTATGGAAACGCTCAGCTCAGGCCAAGCAGGTTGATTTACAGAGAAGCAGAAAGACAGGTACAACATTTGCAAAAGCATCTTTTGTGATTTAGGAGCCCAAGTCTCACTCGCAAGCACGAGACGAAACACTCACAAGAGCAAACATCTCTTGATTTTCAGTAAGACAGCCCTCCAGTGCCAAACTCGGAGGTATCGAGGTGCCTGAAGCGCAAAGAACCAACCCAATATTTAATTGTCATCTGTAGGATCTCTGGGTGCTTTAAAAATACAGAATATTCCTGTTTCACAATACTTCTGGGAGCACCAACTGGCTCACAGCAAAGCCAGTAGCCTGGGATTCAGGCCCTTAACAAACCCCAGGATTTTAGGCCTGAGTGAATTAGGAGTGTGACAGATATTAATTTTCCAGACAAGAGTCTAAAAATGGTAAATCCAGTAAAAATCTGAGTGCCCATTATGCTGCCCTGGCTTTGCCAGCCCCACGGCCCAGCTGAGACCATCAGCACCAGCGTTACCCCGTCCATCCTTAGCCACTGACACACTCCTCTGCCCTCCCTGCAGCCGTGGGGGATTTCTGCCTCCCCAGGCACAGGACGGGGCAGCCCAGAACCAGACAGACTTTTACTGGTCCCTTTATCACCTTCTGTGCCCCGACCAGGAAGTTGCTGCAGAAACTGAGCAGCGTGAACACCCGAAACTTTAAAAAGCCTTTTCCCAGAGGCAGAAACTGTCCTGCTGATATGACCGTGCCCATCCACCGCGTAACTGAAAGAACCCTGAGACCTTTCCTCCAAGACACAGAAGGTGACATTATTTTTTTTTCCCCATTTGGAAACCTCATCCTGCAGATTTCATTAGTATCCCATGCAACAATGTACTTCCTCTAAGTAATGAGCTATACAGTGTATTAGAAGTTTCCACTTCTGCTTTTATCTTTTCCTGATCTGGCCTGAAAATTCTTTTGAAGTTGCTCTAAATGTTCTTCATCTATGCTTGTTTTAGGAAGCACCAGATCACTATTGGCAAACTTCTCCTTAATTAAGCAAGATAAAGGAATCAAGATTATAAGATCTGCCTAAGTTCCCACCTTTTTAAGGTAGTATTTTAAGATTATTTTTTTTTACTTGCTTTAGAAATGAAAACTGCTGAAGAAAATAAGGAAGGAGGAGACCTCAGAGGCCCAGAGAGGGCAGGCATCGCGATGGGCTCTCTAGTGGAGCTGAGCTGGCTGAGGGAAAGCCACTGAATAGTTCAAGATTTCCCTCAATACTATGGAATATTTTACTGAAAGGCTGCAGACCAGCTTCTGAAAATACCATCACTCCAGGCAATGCATAAAAGACTAAGCCTGAGTAGGCTCTTCAGGGCCTGAGCTGAGGGAGCCAGCTCAGACCACAGCCTGCAGGGGAATCTCACTGCCGAGCAGATCCCAGGTCTTCTCCACCACATCATCCACGAGGAGACCCTCCCCTTCACGAGGGACACATAGGCATCAGGGAACATCAGCCCTCAAGGCCAGGGGGAAAGGGAGGAACTGCAGTGCTTGGTGGCAGCCAGGGAGGATGCATTTCCAGCCAGGACCATTGGAGCATGAGGAGGCATCTCTTGGCTTCCTTGAAGAGCTGCAGCCTCTCTCCTTCGTTCTCTGGCCCCACACAGCAGGCCCAGCTGAGCAACTGGCTCCAGCAGAACAAAGCCCATGGCAGAAAATCTAGCTTATTGACACCTCCCTAGTCTTCAGCTTACACCAGCACCACCTTTATAGGGAAAAGACAGGTAAAAGCAAAGTGCTAAGGAAAAGGTGAAGCGTGGCTGGAGTAAAGAGGACATTCTATCTGTCCCAGCAGTGAACGGGGCACTGGAACAGCCACTGCTGGGAAACACCTACACCAAACAGCAGACACCAAACCTGCTTGAGCACCGCTACCTGGGAAAGGACAGAGACACCCCAGGGTCACAATTGCCCTCTCTATGGGACACAGAGAGAGGGGGGGTTGAAGCCAGTGGAGGTTTACTGAAAACCTTGTGAAAATGCTCAAACCCCTTAGGCTGCTGGGAAAAAATCCCAGCCAGGGGATGTCCAGCAGCTCTGGAGGCCTCTTGATGCTTCACTGAGGTCTGCAAGTTGAGTTCATCCCCAAAGGGAGTGGAGGCCACTCAGCACTTCACCCACAGGCCCCCTTTCTTGTGGTCAAGCTGGGGATATCTTGAATTTATGTCTTGCTTCTCCCCTTGTGAGCAAACAAAACAATTTCTATGAGTAATTCTACCCGCTAATTGCCAAGGAAAAGTCTGGTAACAAATGCTTTGCATTTTTGACAGGTCAGAGGCTTCCCTAAACAAAGTTGCTGGTTTATGTTTTCCAGCAGCACATGTTCATGTCCGGGGACCTTGGCAAATTCCAGCATGGATGAGTCTCTGTGGGAAATTGATTTTCCAGGTTTTCTTGTTTTAACTGCTCCAGGAAATGAGTGTATTTTTACACCACCACTAAACAGCAAAATATGAAACCATTATCTGCCCCGTGGCGAGACTTTCAGGTCAGTTCTCGGGTAACTGTCACCCCCAGTGGAGTCACTGGAGTTGCACCTCTTTATGCAAGTGAGTGACCTCAACCAATTAGGTAATTGGTTGATGAGTTACTAGGACATAGAGCTACCATTGGCCTAAGGAGTGTCCCATTTTCATACGTCTCAAAGTTCATCCAAGCCCTGATGTATTGATAAGTGAAGTATTCAAGTATTATGGTCTATAAAGATGATCATTAACTGCTGGAAGACTTAAGAGTGAACATTTGCCATGAACACCTACTTTTTTTACTGAATGACCATTAGATGTAGTGTATTTCCTGGATTCTTTTTTCACCTGCCAAATGAACCAGACTGGTATTTTCAGAAGTGTTTTAGATGCTTTTCTTCTCCTTCTTCGTGACGGCTTTCAATCAAGAAAGTATCAAGAGGTTTTCAAAATCCCCAGGGATTTTGTATGGGCCCAACTGCATCTCTGTGTGCTTCTGTTTGTTGCATACCTGACCTTAACAGCTACTCTCCATTTCAAAGATGGACAGTAAAACCAGTTGCCTTCATCACGCAAGATCACAGACAGCACGTAGAGGCCAAACCAGCAGGTCTGATCTTGGGAAGATGAGTCAGCAACTCTTGATACAGACTTGGCTCCTTATTTCCCTGTTTGAGGGACTACTCCAGCCTTCACATCTGGATTCCTTTTCTGTTGAAGCACCCCAATCAGCCTTTCTTTGTGTAGTGTTATCTAAGATCCTGGAAGACATTTGGCATGCACAAGCATCAGTCCAACCAGGAATTTGTAGATGCTAGAAACTCAAACCAAGTCAGATTTGATGGCCTGCTAATGAGTCAAATGTACTAATTATTGGATTCATAAGAAGTTCCGTCTAACCATGAAGAAGAACTTCTGTACTTCAAGGATGGCAGAGCCCTGGAAGAGGCTGCCCAGAGAGGTGGTGGAGTCTCTGTCTCTGGAGACATTCCAAACCCACCTGGACACGTTCCTGTGGGACCTGCTCTGGGTGACCCTGCTCTGGCAGGGGGTTGGACTGGATGATCTCCAGAGGTCCCTTCCAACCCCATATCATTCTGTGATTCTCCTCTAGGGTAAGATGACTATTGGAAGAATGTGACACTAAAACCTTCGGTGAGAGAAATTGTACCAGCAGGACTTTGCCAGACTTTCATCTATTGATTCTGAACAAGGCTGAGTGAGCACTTCTTTAGTTTCAGGTCGGGAACTACGCATTCTTGACTTTACACCTAACTGAGGAGCTCACCCAACGTCACTCCAAGAACAGCACACAGGGAACAAGCCTTGGAGACAGTCTCTAAGGAAAACAGTACCTGACCTCTGACTTGTTCTTTGATTTACAGCCGTGATTGCAGGCCCCACCTCACAGTCACACGCTGTGATAATAGGGAGCAGTTCAACCACAACCAGCCGTAACTTTTTACGTGCATTGGTGAGCCACTTCTGCACATCATTCTGTCTGATGCAGCAAATAATTGGAATGACTAAACGGACAGGTAACATTCCACAAATGAAAAATGAACAACCAACCTTTTGATCTTGTTCATTTTATTTTCCAATTCCTCTTTTTTTTTTCTGTTAAACTAAAATTTGCCATATTCCATATGAAACTCGCCTGCATTATTTTTTCTCATCTCAAATTTGTCTCCTAGGGATATAACTGTGAGTTAACAAATTATATTCTCCGAGGTACACAAAAAAATAATCCTAAATGGGATCACTGGCATTAGTAACTGCAGTCTTGAATCTACCCACACCAGTAAAGTACTTTCCCAAAGGAGAATAAATATGTATTTCAAAGGGGCAACCTCCACAGGAGCAGAAGAGAGTGTGATTCTCCTGGCTGTTTTTCTAGTCAGATATTCTAGCTTGTTACTTATTTTTGGCGTTGCTCACAATGTACTGCAACACTCCAGGAGCATGAAGCCCCCCATCCCACAGCTGGGTTCCTGGGCTGGGAAGGCAGACCCTACTCAAAATGAGTAATAAAGCATCAAGGTTGGACTTGATGATCTGAAAGGTCCCTTCCAGCTGAGGCAATTCTGCGATTCTATGACTCTGCTCCACTTGTTGGAGGTCAGTGGGATGTTTGTCTGAAGTTCCAGGCACTGGTTTGAGGAAGGGCAAACACAGGCACCACGTTAGGGCCTGGGAAAAAAACTTCAGGATTGGGCCCATGATAAAAACAGTTCCCTCAGGAAATGTTACCCGCACCATAAAAGGAATGAAGGACACTGAACTGAAGGGAAGCACAATGGAAATTGTCCACTGCATTTTTGTAAATTCCCATAAAACCCCGAGTCTCCGTTTGTCCTACGCGCGTGGTTTTGCCTGAAGGCAGGGAAGGCTGGCTCCTCGGAGAGGCTGGGAAGGACTGGCTCCTGGTGGCACCAAAGGCTGCACATCTGCACGGGCAGAAGGCTGGGGTTTCAGCAGTCACCACGTTCAATACCACCAACACCAGCAGTGGGTTTCCATCAAGTACCCGATGCACAATAATTAGGCAAAAGGACTTACCCTCAGTCTTTTCAGTATTTAGCTCTGAGGGCGCAAGGATTCACTCCTGGAAAGGGAAGATGGTGGTGGGACTGAGGGCGCTGGAGGAGCACCCCGACCAGAGTCCTCGCCCTGGGTCTGCCATGGCCTCGCTGTGTGACCCTGCACTGTCACCTCTCCGGGCCCCGGGCTCGCCTAGAACGGGATAACAATAATTCTTTATTTCAGAGGAGAAGGGAGGACAAACTCAAGGCCGTGCCACAGGGACGCTGCAGCCGAGAGCGGGACGGAAAAGCTGAGAGGGAGTAACGCCTCGCTCTTACCACGGGGGAAAGCACACACAGAGATTAAATGGAACAATAAATACAAGACATCGGCTGGTTCTTGAAGAATGCAACATTGACAGGCTTTTCTCTGAAATTAAAGCGAGCTCAACTGGGATTCTTACAGGTTAAACTGATTTTTACCTGTTTTTTAAAGAATTTTTACTCTGTTTCTGAGGTGTGCTAGTGGCAGCAGCTGTGCATTAGAAACACCAAGAAAATGACTTCATTGAAAACCCCCACATTGTTTCTGTTTTTAAAGCAACCACAGTTCCCAGCCCAGGAGAGGGTCAGGTAAATATTCAGGGTAAGACCTTCAAAGCTCTGGACAGGACGTACCAACATGATTTCCTTTGCATGACAGTAAAATATAAACATGCCAATCTGAGGTAGCTTTGAAACTTCATCTTTGCTTTCAGGTACACTTTCAAATTAAATTATAAACGGGGCCACTGCTCTTAATTGAACTGTCAGATGTCTGGGAGAGCTTCACCACCGCCAGTCCAGAGCCATGCCATTGCTAGGACTGGCCAGGGCTTTGGCAGGGAGCCTTTGGTAAGGAATATTTTTCCAAATGCAAAGATGAATTTCTTTCTCCCCACAAACCCGTGTCCCTACAACACCATCTGTCCTCCAGGTGGGGGTCAGCTATGGGCCCGCAGGCCTGGAAGATGGGAACTCAGGGCACATGCCTAGCTAAAGCATTTGATTTGGAGATAAACAGATCAAAGGCTGTTCCATCAGGGCAGGAAGAGAGAGGAGAGATCTATGGTGAGACAGAGCCTAGGAAGGGAAAATCATTTTTAAGGGACAGAAGGAAAGGGACAGGAAAGGCAGGCAGGGAGCAGCTGGGAAGTAGACAACGAGGAGGAGGAGGAGGAGAACCAGGAGAACCTCACAGCTGGAACACTGTCGCCCATCAGAGGGAGGAGACGGTGAGATGCTGTTCCAAGCAGAGCAAAAAGTCTAAGCTGAAGGACACAGAAGAGCTGGAGCTGCCCGGGGACCTCCAGGGTGGGAGAGGAGCCACTGCCCGTAGTCACTGTGCGCTGTGTGAGAGAGCAGAGGCCAAGCAGGATGGAGGACAGGAGAAAGGGAAAGCAAACTGGCACGTAATCCTTGATTTCACTCAACCAAAGCAACCGCAGGGCAGCTCTGGGAAGATGAAGCACAGAATTAAACACAACAGAGTGACCTGAGAACCAGCACCACACTGTAAGACTGAGACTGCTTTCGGGCAGTCCCCTACTCATACGCCTTCTGATCAGAAAAGACCTCAAAAAGGACAAAATCAGACCAACAACTTCTGAATCAACGGACAGAGGAAGTGACTGCAGAATGTGCAACAGAAAAACCTCTTGCCCCCAGATCTCCACCTGGTACGTGTAAGGACAAAACGGACAAGGTGCTAAAGGACTGCACGGAAACGTGACGCACAACCATCACCTTCAACCCCTTCACCAAGTCCCCGACAGCCACCCCCCGCCCCCCCAGAATCAGAGAGCTGTCAGTCAGGTCTCCTGTAGCTCCAATTGCTCACACCCTTCCCTCCAACACTCCAAATGCTGCGGTCCCCAAGTCCAGACAGAGTCCACCTCCAGCAGAGAGCGGAAGAAGATAGGACACGGCATCCACAAATGCACAGAGAACTGTTTAATTTACAGCCACAATGGTGAAACAAACCATTCCAGAGCTCGGACATTCAAAGTTAAGTCTGACACTCATTCTTATATTCACTTATTGTGCTTAAGTATTAGAGAACACAGGATTACATCAACAGTACACGACACCCCGAGATCCCTGCAGGACCGAGTAGTGGAAGGGATGAGCAAGAATGAGGGACCAGCCCCTCAAGTGGTGTCAGCGGGTACAGCTCCATTGCGGGCAACGGAGTGGTGCTGATTTACACCAGCTGAGGATATGGCCCTTGGAAATGTCCAACTTAACTTTGAATCCACGTCTCCTGCCTCACAACCTGCAGCGGCACCCTCCCTTCGGGCTCCATCTGCCACCTCGAAGGGCTACCAGCAGAGGCTGTGATGGCCCCAGGCCGGCGGGGGCACCTCACCTCAGGACACCCCAACCAGGGGCTGCATCCTCATCTGATGTAAATGAGCTCGGGGGCAGCGGGAGTCCAAACCACGTGCAAGATTCACACTGGCCGAGGAGACAGCCCCGAGACGCCTGCGTGTCCTGCTGCGCCGCCACACCAACCCCGCGCCGGGGCACGACACCGCGTCCCCCGCCACACCACTAACTCCAGACGACACATCTCCAACAGACACGGAGCAGGAAGGGCCCCGCTCAGGCTTCCTTCTCTCCCCCTTTGCTCAGTTGGAGTAACACTTTCCCTCGCTGGCACTGATAAGCACGTGCCGCTCCCTTTGCCTATTCCCCCCCCCACCCCCAAGATTTTACCCCAGGGCTCCCCGGTGATGGCCATCAGCAGATCTCCATCAACACCCCCTCCTCACGCCAGGGCAACCTCAGGGCTCCCAACAAGTAAAAAAGCTGGTTTTGCAAATTATTCCACTTAAGTGACTTTGACAGCTTTGGACGGCCTTTCATACCTGCGCAGTGTCTGAGTGGGTCACAGCATGGTTTTCATCTACACCATTTTAATGGATATATGGTTTTTTGTTTGGGTTTTTTTTTTTTCCATTAGATATCTTTTAGACAAAAAAGGAACGGAGCAACATTATCGGCATCCCACTGAAACATAAATATATAAATTACATTTTATACACTTTTTTTTTTTTTAAACGCAGACACATACATTCATGTGCATAACACCGTGAACAGTACACTTAGTGGAAAACAAGCACAGACAATCTCAGTTCAACGTATTTCCAGTTTTGGTGCTCAACAAGTACAGGGGGAAGATGGGGGCAGGAGAGGAGGGTGACCGAGCCCAGTGCCCCCCACCGCTTCCTGGGGCTGGAACCGGGCACGGCTACGGGAAGGGGAGGGGGAACGTCTGAACTATAGTGAAAGACATGGAAAGGTTAGAAATCTCTCTCTCGCTTTTGTTGTTTTAAGGTTCTGCAGCCCATTCACAGCTGAACATATTTATTTGAGTGGAAACACTGGTTTTGGGGTTTTTTTTTGTTGTTGTTGTTCCAGACTTTTCATCTCTTTGCAGGTGTTTCACCCACGGAAGAACCCAGTAGTTGGTGTTACATCCCCAGTGCGACAGCCCAAGGGCAACAGAGGGTAACACCAACTACTGGGGGGCAGGCGGGGGGCAGTGACAAGCGAGTGGCCGTGTCACCCCTGGCACAGCCCCCCGGCCCCAGAGCCCCACGGGAGGATGCAGCGGCCATGGGGGTCCCACAGCATTCCAGGGGGAACCCAGCATCTCAGCCTTTGGCACTGGGAAAACACAGGAGCTGCTGCCAGAGTCTCTCATCTGCCCTGCTATAGTTAAAATAGATTTTTGATGTTATCTGGGCTATTCTACTACAAAAATATGACCACAAAATGCCTTTTTTTTTTTCTTTTTTTTTTTTTTTTTTGGTTCAAGAAAACATAGCAGGCTTTCTCAGGTATATAAAACTGTTAATTTTTAGATAAAAATACAAACTTCACCTTTACAAAAAACACATATTTCTGTTGAATACACATAAAGCATAACATTTTACCAAAAATAAAGAATTTTAGGTTTTGTTCAAATATTTGCAGCAAGGTAGTTCCCATGCCACCATGACATTGTACAATGCAGATACAAGAATTTGTACATTTCACACAGCTCCAACATGTGAAATCAAAGTATCCGGATACTGGTAAGAATGACAATTGCTAACACAATATCACTAGTAGGCAACTGGCAGAAGTCTTAAAGGAAAAAAAAAAAATAAAGATTTTTGCATGGATATCCTATGATTTGTTTACGCACATCTCTCTTTTTTCTCCTTTTTTTTTTTTAATTTTTATGTAATGCTTTAAATTACGGGGGAGGTCGGGGAACATAAACCAAGAAACGTCTAGAAAATTATGCATAGGTATACCATTTTTATTTTAATACATCTCATTAGTTTGCATCCCACTAGGAGAAATACCATAATGTTTTGTGTGTTCGGCTTATTGTTGTTACACCAGTCTTTTATATGTGTTATCGGCAAATGTAGTCCAAGAGATAATAAAAAGCTAGGCAAAGAGTAAAAAGAAAACTTAATAATCACTTTATGGTGTAAAAAAAAAAAAAAATCCACTTAAGGCTCCCCAGAAGGTTTTTTTTTGTATAGACTTTTAAAACACCACCAAGCAAGGATGTATTGTTCTAGAGTATTTGCGTGGCATTTGATCATTTCATACATTCCTGCTTTTTTTGTGCCTGAAGTCCATCAGTGTCCATCCATCTTCCTCAAGAACGCAGGCACATGTCTTGACGTAAAGCACCGTTGACTGCTCTGACAGAAATCCACTATTCACTTAGATTTTTGTCATGGTTTTGAGTACTTTTGGTATCCTCCATTCATTCAACTGTCTTTTTTTCTTTTCTGTTTTTCTTTCTTTTTTTTTTTTCTTTTTTGGACAGGGAAGCTTCCTATTGTTTCACAGAGTGCTACAATACTTGCTTTGATGTCACATTAAACAAATGTACATTGTCTCTTTGTTCTCATTAAGTGTTCTTTTGAGCCAGTTTTTTTCACACAGGAGAACAAATAAAGTATACAGTCAATAAGCACCATACATAGTAGGTTCAGGAATGTAACAAACCATGTACATCCATGTCCCAGAGAGAAGTTTTTTTTCTAGCTTATTTTCACCTTACATCTGCAGGAGAGAAAAAAGATACAATAACTCTATGATTAGAATCAAAGGTCCTATCCTCTACGTAGATGACTTAAAAAAAAACTGTTCTGCATGAAGAGTCACTAACCTGGGACAAGAAGCTCTAAATGCTGTTTTGATTGAGTTTACATGCTCACTTTTAAAGTTGAATTTTAGAAAATCTTTGCTTCTATCATACTACTCCCAATAAATACCTGTTAATCTGAAACAGGATATCAAGTTTAGCATTCTTTAGAAACGAGACATCGGTACAAATGAAAATGCCACTGGGAGTTTATGTGCAAAAACAGGTGCTGGAAATTAAATTCACTGTCATCCGGGCGTCAGGCACATACACTGCAAAACCCAAATCATTCCCGCTCCAAATACAAGGACCAATGGCAAGTGCTGGGGTTTACATCATTGCGAGTCATTAAGAAATGGAAATTCCATATTCAATTTGGAATGTGTACTGCCATCACCGTACACTGCTTGTATGTTGGCCCAAGGATTTCAGTCACTTTTGCAGTGAGAGGTGTTAGTTTTTCACTAAACTGAAAGCCTCATGAATTTTGATGACTGACTCTCATCATCCTACTGAGACTGAACAAACCAAAGGAAAAAAAGGACCTTAATTTTCTGGGGTAAGTAACACAGGGCCCTGCAACACAAAAACCATGGAATTTCTAAGCATCTTCCTAGTCAGGTAGGTGGATCATGGGATCATCTCGGGTGCGTGTACAATCAATCCCAGTTCATGCCAAAACATGGGCTGATGGTCACGCGTGCCGTAGGATTTGCTGTATGAACACTCAACATTTCACAGCCAAGGACTGGGAACACACAACGTTGTAACCTGACAATTCATTCATGCATTATTATGCCATCTTTTGACCTCAGAAATCAATAATAATGAAACAAAAGCAGAGGCAATGGAACTTGAGATTTCAGAAGCCGAAGTATTAGCACCCTCAAAAGAAAAAAAATAGAAACAAAAAAGGCAAGAAAAGGAAGTAGCTGGAGAATGTAAGATGCTGATGGTGATGTGGAGCTTAAAGGAAAAATACCAGCAGGTAGAATTATCAAAGCCAATCAAATCTAATCTCTTTGCAGCCTTGAGGTAGCAAGTGTCAAGATTCTGAACAGTGATTAAGTTGAAGTGATGATATTTGATTAAGTTTTCCAGTACTTGTGCTATTAGGGTGTTCAGCATATAGGTCCTACCTGAATATCAAATAGTTCCAGTAGGTTTTATGTTGGTTTTAACTTTTTTCGTTTCCGTTTTTTACCTGATTCCCTAGGCCTTCCTGTTAACATAAGGGCAGGGCTGGTAAAAAGCCCTAAGGTAATGCATTTCGTTGAACACTGAAGTAATAAATACTCAAACCGTTTACAGTTCAAAGAAATCTCATTATCCTTTGCATTAAAGTAATAACTTTATAACATCTGATTTGACATTCTGTTTACAAAGTAATCATACAAAAGCACAGAAATAATCAACCAAGTTGGCATCGCATCCGTCATTTCCAAGACCCATCTATAATTCCTGTTACCATGCAGTTCTCAACAGTTGCTTTCGGCTCCGTAGTTACGCTATTTTCAGCTCACCAGCCACTTGCTGGTGCAAGTTTTGTTCCTATCAGTAATTAAATCCTAGAAATCTCTATTCTTTCCCGACAATTCTACCCCATTTTTCACACACACCAGAAAGGAAAGCTTTCATCTTAAAAATCTTAACTGCTTAGTCTTTGGCAATTAAAGACTTTTTGAAAACTGAAATTTTTTTTTCAAAATAAAAGACAGAAAAAATATCAAACCATACACACGTAAAAATAACCACTTTAAATGTGGTTTTGTCTAAATCATAACTCGGCCCAGTGTTGGGTAAAACACTCAGCTCACATTATGAATTGATGTCCAATATAACTCACAGCAGCAGAGAGCTAACTTTGCTTTTATACAAATTGTAATTCTTCTGCTCTGTGACAGCAACTGAGGTTGACATTCAGGCAGACCAATTTATGTCTCCTCACTGGATGGAGACAGTAGGAACAGAAACCCCCTTTTCACCCAGCCACCTACGAAATCCATTGCCTTTGGGCAGCTTTTCTCCCTGCATTTACCTGCTCTTCACCGACTCTGGGGGCTGGGGGTACTGCACCCCTCAATTCCCAGCAGAAGTGAAGGCAAACTTCTGAGGCTGCCTTCAACCAAAGTCAGGAGAGAGGGAGGTGCCCCGTGCTGGGTTTCCCAAACATGTCTCAAGTTCTGCATTGACTGCACCCTAATAAGGGGATCTGATTTGAAGTGGGTTTATGAAAGTCAGATCAAAAGAAAGTATTCTTTCCCCATAAGTCTTTCCCCGTGGCAACTCAAATATTGTCTTGATAAGGCAAACTTAGGTCTGGCGTGACAACCGACAATAAATCCTTGACTAAATATAAACAAACAACAGGAAGGGGCAATGTTGTTTCAAAACTCCTTACTCCTGAATATCAAATTTATTCCTAAGTGCTTTACATTCATTTCATTAATATTTTCCCCAAGGTGAAGTAAATCTCAGCCTTAGCCCTGTGTCCACAAAGTCTAAAGAAATTAGGCAACGGAGTTCACCAATAAGCTGCAACATGACAACCTTTAACTTAGTTAAGCAAGACCTGAATACTATTGGGCATTTTCGTGTATTTAAAGGCTAACCTAGTGAGAATTGATACGCTTTAAACTTCAAACTCTTTATCCAGCACAAACTGTCCCTCATTTGGCATCTTCAATACACACAGAAATAGTTGGGAGCTTCTCTACTGAGTTCACTGGAAGCAAAGTTTGCTTTACATTCTTTACTAATATAAAAATAAGGTCCATATGAAAACAGCGTTAATGCAATAATAAAAGGAAAACATACCAGTTTCTTCTTCTCTATAATCTGAATTAGTATTTGATGATGTACAGGTGCATTCCATATGCTCTTCTAATCTCACCAGAACTTCTTTTAATTTTGGCTTTTTTCTAACATATTCCACTTTTGCCACCTATAAAATACGATGAGGTACGTACTGAGACACATTAACATACTTATAGTTCAGAACTGAAGACAGATAACCATATACCTCTATTTTTTAACGCAGCCAAACCCATATAAAATGTTAGCATACTAATCATCTTTTATCTTAATTGTGCATCGTGTAACTATTTATTGCACAGACTATTTGTTTATTCAAGTTCAGCAGTTTGAAACAATTTTCTTTTCCCCCAAGAGATAAAACAATTTCCCATTCATTTTAGTTTGAAGTTTTAAGCAACTCAGTTTTCACATATATCACAATAAACGTCTATACAGACTCAACTCAGTGGTTGCTCTCGTAGACTGACACTTTCAGCCTGGCCTTCTGTACATGTTGACCACTGGTCTTAAGCTGAAGGCTCACACTGAAGGCAACAGTTTGGTTTGTAAAACATTTTAAAATTCACAAATTGGTGTCTCCCGAGCCCTCAGAACATAAACCACTCAACTCTACACAACCAGGATCTGAATATCAGCCTAGAAAGCACCAATGTCAATCCTACTCCCTTCTTACAATGACCTAGAACTTGGTTACAAGAGCTTCCACACACTGATTTTAGGTCTAAGGGAACTACCACTCAAACTCAGGACACTACTTCTCTCCAGTCCATCCAACTGCACTGCTCCATTTTAGGCCAAAGTACCCATCCTTAAAAAAGAAAATAAAGTCTGGAGGGCAAGGTGAGGCTGGAGGAAGCTGGAGAAGCTCTGGCTACGTGCAGGTCTCATATGTGAAGGAAACTAAGTCAGAAGAGAAGGAGGCTGGGGTGGGGGGATACTGAACAGGAGGACATCCTGACCAACCTGGTGCTGGTGGCCAGAAGAGGAGGGACATGGTGGGGCACTGAAATGGGCTGTGGGATGGTGGGCACACTCTCGCGCCAAGCGTAACAGGTGTGATGGTCACAGGCATGCAAGGGAGCATGGCCTGGAGTGGGCAGAGTGCTGGGCACAGCCTATGGGGTCCAATGTTCCATTCACAATTGTGTTAAACACTGTGTGAATACGTGATAATCATTCCCTTGAACTGGAAATCACTGAAATGAAACCGGGGCTTCTTCGTCCTACTAATGATTTGACAGAAGGGCTGCAGCACAGCTGTCCCAGCAAACAAGATGACTACAGGGTACAGGAATGCACGATAAGCAAGATGAGGAAGTAGGACAAGAGACTGGTTCTCTCTACAAAACTTATGTGGCAAAGCCATAAAGCCTGATCCAACCAAAAGCCACTGTTACTACCAAACACAGCATCCACAACCACACTAGACTCTCCTGGTAATGGTTTACTTGTGTGTTTGCTGGGGATTCAATACTGCAAATCAGTCTTCACACTATGAAAGTCACTCCTTGGCTCTCCCAAAAGTAGAGCAACACTCTCACAAAACAAAAGTGGTGGCTGGAAAAAAAACCCATCACATTCCCAGTTCCCAGAAACACTCTTTGGCTCTGTGGACAGGAACTACCAAGGATCTCTGAGTGACAGGAACAGAAGCCAGAGCAAAATCCTGGCCTTACTGAAGTCAAGGGGAGACCTGCCATTGCTTTCGTGGAGCAAGGAGCTCAGATACACGTTTTAGTCACTGCCTCTTTTGTCAACAGGATCTGGAGATGATTAGCCAGCAAACAAAAGTTACAGAGAGACAGATGCAATAATTAAGTGTCCACATTTAAAAGATATCGTCCAACTGTCTGGTCTCCATATAAACAGATAAAGAATTGCCGTGGTTTTTGCTGAAAAGACTAACTGTGGGTCAAAGCAGAAGGTTTCAGAATCTCCTATCAGAACCCAACTCCATTAAGCCTTTGAACGCAAAGATTTGAAAACGTATGGCACAACTGAGTCATCTGGCATCAAAGGATGACTAATCCTTAAAATTTACAAAAACAAACAGTAATTAAGACACCTCCATCATCAGAGACAAAGAGAGAGACCCAGCAATCATGAAACAGCTTTCAGACCTGCCATGCTTATTACAGCTGTTAGAATAAACGAGTCTTATTGAAAATTACCCGCAACAAAAATAAACTGTAATCAAGCTTTTTAAAGTCTGTCCCTGTTTTTCTTGGTTTTCCAAACCAAAAAATACAGGCAGTTCCTGTGGCTATTTGGTATTAAACAACAGTTTAAAAAAAAAAAAGCATACAAAAGGATAATACTTTGAAGAATAGGATCATAATGAATTTATGCAGCAATTTAAAGCTGTTTTTTATGGTACTGTAGTTAAAATACAATCCAGCACGCATTCCACTCCCCTACTTCATGCTACACAATTTAAAGGAATGTAGTTTTGTCAGATGTTGTGAATATTCACACTGAAGCAGCACAAACCAGACAAATTGCTGTGCTGGTGGCATCTGGTAGCACCTGCTGCCACACAGGATCTGCATTAATGCTGGTCTGAAACTGTAAAGGCTGCAGGTCAGATTTTCAGTGGGCATGTGCAGGGATAGCTCTAACAGCATGGGGTTTGCCCTTTCTTAGCGTCTTTTTTTCTTCTTCATATTTTTCTCCCTGGTGTTTACCTCATGCAGTTACTCTTGAGCATGTTACCAAATGCTTTGAGGCGGTTAGCCCCCAGCAAACCAACATCAGCTTTTTTCACTTGTCTCTAACACAACAAAACTAAAAACCATGACAACCTCAAATCCTCCAATACCACAAAATATCGCTATATAAAAACTCCCTAAGAGAAAGACAGTGCAATAACCAACTAGCTTAGCTAAATGGTGTATAATCAGTGGCACCATACTTGCATCACTATAGATTCCGGTGCTACCCTGAGGATGGTGTGGTGGCTGACTAAAAATTAAAATAAAAACGTGGCCTAATGGAAATGTCATGAGAGCACTTTTTCTAGAGCTTCTCCAGGAAGGATGAAATCAGGGAGTAACAGCAGGAAAAACTCAAGACGGTAAGCGCAAGTGTCCTCTAGCACCAAGCCAAAATTTATCATGGGCAGGAACTTGCAAGAGAAGCCTCAGTGCAGAAAATTCCTCCCAACAGCAAAACTCGCGTGGCCGATAGCTAAACACGGGCAGGATGGCGCGGTGCCTGCCACGGCCCCAGCCGCCTCTGCATGCCCTGCCAGGCGGGATGGAACCGGCGGGGAGGCCTGGCAGCCGCCCATCCTAAAACACCCATTAAAGACATTTGCAGCACACTCCTCTGGCAGTGCCCTCACTCAGAAAAGCCTGGTGCGCTGTTATTTTAAAGGAAGGGATCGGGAGAGTTTTCCCTGTAGGGAAGCCAGGCCTGGGGGTGCACTGTCTTGTCAGCACATGGAAAGGAGCAGCCATGCCAGCGCCCCGGGGCAGAGGGAAGCCAGGGCAGAGGGGTACTGCCATGTCAGTGCCTGGGGCAGAGAGAAGCCCTCCTTCACAGTATCAGGCCAGGGCCCTGTCAGTGCCCGGGGGCTACGGAAACTCCCCTCACAGCCCCGGGCGGGGAGGCGCTGCCCGTCCCGTCCCCGGGAAGCCCCCGCGGGGCAGGAAGCCGAGGCGGCCGCGGGGCGCGCTGGGAAGGCGCCGGGGGGGCATTCGGAGGCTCCGAGGCGGGAACAGCCGCTGAGGGCGGTTTGGCGGCGCCTCAGGCGGGGCTCGGCTGGAAGAAGGGTCCGGGGGCAGAAGGGGAAGAGGCTGCAGCAAAGACACTACACCCCAAGGGAGAAAATGGCTGATAGAGTGTCCCCTCTCTTTGCAAGGGGGAGTAGCTACCTTACCCTCTCTCAGGCAACTGGCAGAGGTTCCTCTCATACTCTGAAGACACCTCTCTGCTTTTCCATCTTGTCTTCACCTACATTAGGGCTGCCCTTATTTATCCCATTTGTAAATCAACCCTTGATTCCTGTCAGCTGGTCCTGCCTGCCGGTCCCACCAAGGCCTGGCAGCGATCTCCAGCCAAGCCACAGCTAAAATCAAACTGCTGCTTATCCTAATGATAGGAAGTCTCTGAAGAAAAATGTTCTTAAACCAGCGAACATGACATACAGCCATTTTACCTACACCTGCAATTTGTTCTGTGAGGCCTTTTTAACCTCTTCAGAGGCCGGGTGGCTCTGCTGAACAACCTGTTTTGAATTCCTGCATTTTTTTTTCCCCATCTCTATTCAAAACCTCTGAACAACTCCCAGATGAGAGCTGAGGAGCTGCTCCTCCATTCCTTCCTTTCCAGCTCCTTTTCTCCACACCCATCCCTCATACTAATCTACTGTAAGAATATCCTAGGTTACATTTCCCCAAATCACCTCAATATTCAGTGTTCCGAAATGGCTAATGCTGGCACGGCTGTGGCTCAAGGCCAAGCAGAAGGCAAAGACAAAGTAGATGGAGTGATTTAACTCTTGTTTAGTTTGGAAATGCGCTCTGCTGCAAACAACTGTAATATTCAGCTCGGCTATTCAAAATTAGCAGTATAGGCAGGATTTGCTCTATAATATTAACTGGATTTTGCTGCCGTGACTAAAAACATAAAGAACATCATGCTCAGCACTACAAGAAATCTCTGGGGAAGGCTCAGCTCAGAAACCCCCCACATAAATTACGGACTGGTACTTGGTAAATACGTGATCTCACTGTGCAGAAGCGACAGAATCTGCAGGTGTTACTGAAATGCTTTTGCAGACAGGAGAGACAATTCATCTGTAAGAGACACCAGCACCTCTAAGCTCACCAATCCCTGCCACCACCTCTCTATCATGAGAGAAATCCCATCTTTTCCTTCTTATGGAGGAGCAACTCCCAACCAGCCAGTTTATTTTGATCAAGATCCAACTTTGTAACCAAACAGGTGGCCTTGGAGCAATCCCTACTCAGAAAGTTGTGTTTCCCCTGCACTGTAACCAACCTTTTATTAACCCACCCCATGAGGGGAAAACACGCAGGACCCATTTGGGGTCCAATTGCTGTTCCACCACCAATCTTGGCTCGGAGCCTCCCCACAGCTCCACTTCCACAACCCCATTAACAGCACTTCACTGACCAAGGGGTGGTGAAGGCGAAAGAAGGACATCCCCAAAGCCTACAGCCTTCAAATCTATCCCCAAGACAGGAGTGCCTTCCACTGCTCCTCCCACAGTGCCACGGCCATCTCTTACAGAGGGGCTCAGTAAGACAAAGCAAACACCCGCTGCTTTTGCCCGCTGGATGATGCAAACCCACTTGGTGACCTTTCTGGGGGAACATGTTCCCAGTGTGAATGGGCCAGCTATGAGCTCACTACCTTGTCAATGAGGAGGAAGCGGGGAAAGCCTTTTCAATCTTTAATCAAAAGAGGGCTTTTATGCAGTCTGACATCAGGGGGAAAACACAAGACGGCTTTTCCAACCGCACGGCAGGGGCGGCCGAGAAGCCTCTCCAAAACCGTTCCCCCTACCTCTCCAGCGACCCTCGCTCTGGGCCAGCTACTTAATGGCAAGAGCAGACATTCAGCTCTGAACCTGGGACTGGCAAAAGGCTCATAAAACCATCAATTATATCAAAGTTACAAGAGGATCTGACTCTGGAGGGCATAAGTATGGATTCTGTTCAGAGATTTCTGGTGTGACAGTGGGGTCAGCCTACAACCTTTATAATGAACATCCTGTTCCTGCTTGGCCTCTTGTCCTTTTTTTCCCCTTCTACTTAATGACTGGAGCAGTCTCGGAGCTTGGAAAGAAAAAAAAAAAAAGAATTCCTCCAAAGCCAGCTGACGTATATTGATATTGCTGGTGGCAATATATTTACACAGCCACAAAAAGCAGCTGCTCAGCTGAGCCTACTTTTAGCTTGCGCCCTGTTGAAATGAATGCAAATCCAGAAGCGCTAAAGCCGGACTGAATGAGAGATGGAGACTTGTCTGGGGTGGCGGTGGGCTGGGGCAATGCCATCCTGCAAGGCTGCTGCCAGCTGTGGGGTTTGGAGCTTCCAGGGACCCCCAGCAGCGGGGGACCCCGACAGCCAAACCCCTCTCTCTCTGATCCATCCCATCATGGCAGGAGTAGGAAACAAGCACGGGGTCCGCAATACACGGCTGTATCAAACCCAGAGCCAACAGCACGAGATACTACAACCCTGAAGCACTTTGCTGTTCAGCTCCTGCTCTGAAGGGCTTCGAATTGTAGCACTTCAACTTCCCCAATTTGTTCTCAACCCTCGAATAATTATTGATCCCAATTTCTTCCCCATGTTTAACTGTTTCTGTAAAGAGCATGCCCAAAGAAAGGGCAGCAAGCACACGGGAAGTGTAATTATTTTTCGAAAGACTGAGGGAATCTGTTCAGATGTTTCTCCAGTTTATTGGGATGTGAAAACATTTTTCGAATGTTCAGAAATGGAAAGGAAATAGAATTCCTGCTCAAATGCGTGCCCAGGTATATGAAAAACAACATTTTGTGCTTAGGACACACAGTGCTCAAGGGGTTAACAGCACCTTTCTCAATAATTAATCCCTTGCAAGCGCAGCCATCAGCGTGTTGTGCTGGGCAACTTTATGTTCAAGAATGTGTTGGCTTTTTTTTTTTAAATTCTGCTCTTAAAATACCCCGAGCCAACAAGAACTCAGAGTCTTAACAATGTAAATGCTAAGTGTGTCTAATCTCCTACACACAGATGTAAATCAACATCACTTGTTTAAATACTGATAAAAATTAGAACACTGTGAAGCCAAATGAACATGAGAAATATTTCACGTAATATTTACTGGAAAATTGCAACAGGGATTTTGTCTAATGAGTAAATATAGCATGAAGCCATTGAGTCTTCTATCCCTGGGGTAAGATAATTTGAAACACATTTTTTCAGATCAAAAGTGTTATGTTGTCAAATATAAAAGCCCAATTTAGCCTGCATAATATTCAATTAAGAGAACAGCATTCCATACTGTGATTTATTTATTTTTTTAAGTCCAATGCCCCTTGAGTCATTTTATCTTCTTAACTTTTAAGATCTGTGCTGCAAGAGATCATGGGAAAGACACGATTGACTTTATTTTCATTACCGAAGAAGAAAAACCTAAAGGGAATCCTGTGAAAATCACGTCCAAGCCCAAGATTCTCCAGTGATCGTGGAACTTGGGAAAGGCCGTTGCTCACCCGCAAGGGAGCGGCACGTAGTGCCCGACCCTGCGCCCACAGGGATGGCTAACGGGGATCCAGGACACACCGAGACACCACCAAAATACCTGGAGATTTTAGGCCTCGGAAGACCCTCCTGGGGCCACCGGGTGCTCACCTTGACGCTTCTGTGGTGTATCCTCGAGGGCTGGCACTTGACGCTGCTGGTGTTGCAGCAGCCCGTGCAGCGCTTCACCTCCACGCAGGGCGGCCAGATCAGGAAGTTGGCGGAGGTGGGATCGATCTGACTCCGAGGTATCTCGTATATAACCGTCCGGGTCTTGCAGACGGCCGGGATGGCTTCCTCTGCGAACACAAGGAATTCACACTGCCCGGTGAGCGGCTGCTCCCACCTCAGAGCACCCCGATACTTCACAGCACTCACTCAGGAGCGGCACCCTTAGCTGGTGGGCTGAGCTGTTCTCAGTTCCCCTTGCTCACTGACAGGTCAGTGCTGAGCACCGTTTGGCTACCACCGAGCTGCGTGCACTAGTCTAAAGAAAGGCTTGACTCGCTCCCATAAGCCCAGCCCTACAATCAGATTTACCATGGGCTGGCTCCCTACACACCATGAGGTACGGCAACCCTGGCTCTTCAGAACTGACAGCAAACCAGGAGCTCCTCCAGCTTAGGTGATGCTCCAACACGGCCCCACAGCCTCTGCCCAACAGCAGCGTTAGTTTACAGTACTGGGGCCATCACTGCACACACCTATTATCACGTAAACGTGCAGTGCCTGGAGAATACCACCGTGGAAGCTGCACTGAGGACATTTATATCACACCCAAATTGGCTGAGCCGGGAAGCAACCTGTGCCAGCTCCAAACTTCCGAGTCTTGGGTTTCCACCTCCAAAACCTCAACATCCTCCTGGTCCATCTGCCACCCGAAAGGGCAGCTGCCATTTTTCTGAATGAAGTTACCGAAGCTTAGAACATGCTGGGGTTTATTTAATTGATTAAACCTCCAATGAGGCAAAACCACAAGAGCAGCACGACTGGAGAACGTGCAGCTGAACCAGCACCCTGCTGGGCAGGAGAGGTGATGCTGTGGACTGCCGTTTCAGCCACATGAGGTTTATAAAGAGTACCCCAGTGCTGCTGCCATGAAAAATCCAACCCAGGTACCCTTCTCAACCTAGGGGCTGCCCAAGAAGCCAAGCTGGTAATTCAAATGGGTCCAGAAAATAATACCAATTGCAGGGACAGCTTGTTCTCCAAAGGGAGCTTGGGTTTTTTTGCGTTACAGTGACAGCTTTGGGTTAAAGGTGTCAGGGAACTGAAACACTGCCTGCACTTCTTCAGTGACTCCTGAAGTACGAGAAGTTCAGGCCCGGCCTGTGCCTGCAACATGAAAATCCAGGCTCGGTTTTGAAAGCGATGCATTTCACTCAGCTAAATAGAGTGAAAATCCTTCTTCTCAACCCCCAGTGCCATGGCCTCAAGAAAATTAACAGATCCAGTGCTGCAAGAGAGCTGGCAAGTCCTACAGAGCATATCCAGTTCCCGCTGACTTTTTCGGGAGGCATTCAGCACCTTGCGGGGTGAGGAGCCAGAGCAGCCGAGTGTTCCGGAACCCTGCTCTCTGGAGGAATCCAATGTGCCCAGGGCCATGGCCAATTCCCACTGCAAACCCAGGCCGAGGGCACTCTGTGCCATCTCCTGCCCCCCCCACGGCCAAGAGAACAAATACATCCACTATGGCCGACGAGGGATCAGAGCAGGAGGGTCTTCCCCGCCCAGATGGAGCAGGGAAACGCTCAGAGCTGATCAGAAGAACAAGCACTGCATACAAATCCCATTCTAAAAAACTCCTTAACATCTCTTATTTACATCTGGCCTTCATTGGATCGCCAGCATTACTGGTTATTAAGAAAAGAATCCCCTGTAAGCACGCCTGAAGCAATGATGGAAATCAGTGGCCCAGCATTTCCCTCAATGGCTTTTAATTTTTCAGATAAACTGGATTTTTTTCTTTTGAATAAAGAGTCAAGCTGTTTCCTTTTGTGGAGCTTCTGTACTGAAAACTCTACCAACTGTTGATGTTTTTTAAAGCACACTGCTCTAGTTGTTCCCCACACTATGAATTATACATTGAGTATCACAGCATTTTCCAGTCGAGGTCTAGCTTTCTAACATGCTGCAACAAGACGGTGAATGTAAAGAATTTGTGCTTGTCTGTCTCCTATGGACATCCTCCAGAAGACAGCTTTCTCGGGCAACGGCCCGTTTTGTGCAAAGAAAAGAAAGGCAGAAACCAGGAATGGCCTTTTTCCCTTTGTGTTTGTGCCATTTTTCCAGTGAAAGGTCCCGCCCGGCTGAGCAGCCCCCCCTCTGCTGTTCACTCCCCAGGCACAAACAGTTCGTTTCTTACCGATGCTTCTTTTCCTGCGGATGGGCACGGGACGATTCTCTTGCACATGTTTAGCAGAATGAACGCTGTAAGATCTCAAGTTTGTCTCTGAAACATCCTCATATCCTGAAACAGGAAAGAAAAAACATTAAGCTCAGGTGCGTTATTCGCAGGGATGGCGCTACACGCTGCTCCACGGATGTACCCCTTGTGCACAGCACCAAATCCTGCTGCAGTTCAGCCTGATCTAACTCCCATCAACTCAGCTGCCAGGGCATGAGGCAGGGAAGACACAGATGTTACACGCCACGTATAAGCAAACACAATTTAATTCTAATATCCGTAATATCCAACATCCTGGAAACACTGCACGCTCTTGTGACACAGAACCGTACCTAAAGCAGAACAGTTGCACCTTTATGGGAAAGGCATAATAAAGCTTTTCTGACTGGAAAGGTGTAGAAATAAGAACAATGATATTTCACGTGAAATGTTTCTTACAAGAAGCTTTTTTTCTTAAGTTCTGGCAGGAGGTTGGGGTAGAAAATAAGGTATTACACGCCCAGCAGCAACAATGCTGCCTCTGTACGTTTTCTCTGCTTGGTTTTCAGGGCAGTACTGGGACAGAATCAAAAAGCAAGAAGTAACTAGCCTGGGTTTCCTTTTAGCCTCTCTGTTGCAGAACAAATCCCCTGTGAAGTATCCTAACCTTTGGAGGGGCATCTGAAGCTACTGCAAGCTCTGGGACTGCATCCAGGCTTGTCTTGTTCCCTAAATAAGCCTACCACATGGGTTAAAGGGCCATGAGAAAAAGCCAAGATGGAAAACTTGGCATTTCATTTATCATTAAAAAAAAAAAAAAAAGAAAAAAAAAAGAAAAAACCCAACAAAATAAGTGCTCCAGCTATTTGGTTTTGCGAAGCGAAGCAGCCCAGGTCGAGTCTCAGGCAGTGGGGTTCCAAAAACCACCAGCACCATCTGCAAAGAGGGGATGAGGAAGATGGAACCAAACCAGGGATGGCACAGAAATTCTGGCACACCAAAAGGAAGGGGTTTAGCACTCTGCTGCTTGGACTGGGCACTGCTGGAGAGCTTCAAGGTCTCTCTGCTGACTCTAAAGAAAACGGCTGTGGACACTAAAAAATGTAGAAGGTTCTTAGAGGACTCAATTACCCTCCCCACACGCTACCAGCATCCTACACTCCATCTTCTGCACCATCGCTCCCTGCCTCCAGCCCGTCGCCTCAGACTCCAGAGCTTGTTTTATTCTCAGCTTTATGAGCGAAGCACATCCTAAGGGTCTACTCTACAACCAACCCACTCCTTATCTCCAAGAAATCCTGCCCCAAGGAGCGCACAGCTGGTGCAATGGCCTGCAGAGCCTGGTGGGACGTGAGGACGGTGGTACCTTCAGCCCCTCCCAGAGAGCTCTGTGCCTGGAGGTCTGTCCTCGCTCCCTGGCAAACGCTACCAGAAGCAGCTGAGAGACGGTGAAATGGGAGATCCAAGAGGTGGTGCCAGCATCACCCACTGGCCCTGTCTATTTTCCTAACCAGCTGAGATAGGAATCCTCCTCTGAAATAAGTTGGTGTGAAATCCAGACTCCCAATTTACCCAAACCAGGTGGCTCCTGCTTCCTATGTAGAGTGCTTGTTTCCCACCGATTTCGATGGGAAATTCTGGAACCTGATCACCTGAGAGTGGTCCTTACTTGCAGCCCCAGTCCTGTAATGTACCACAGCAACGACTGACAGATTTTATTTCTCCTTTTATTGCACCCCACGCCCCAGAAAACTCATCTAGTGGGGTAAATACAATGGCTCTCCTGAGACTCCACAGGAAGCCTGGGACAGAGCTGGGGCGAGGAGCCAGATCTCCTGCATCCCGTTCCAATGGCACCCGGCCATCCACCTGACACAGAATGGATCCTGCAAAACCAGGACCCCTTCTGACATCCCTCCAGCCCTCTCCTGCTTCCCAACACTCCGCCACCCAACACCTTCACAGGGACCTCCCTCTTGGCAGCTCCGAGCCCTCACACCCTCTCCCTCCCTTTAAGGCAACGGAGTGATCCTTGAGAGAAAGCAGCACAAATTCTGCTCGGGGTGAGATCCGGCCGAGGCTCAGAAGAATCTCTGTCCGCATGCAAACAGCGTTTTAATAAGGTTAAAGACAAAACTAGTGCCTCTAAACCCAACTGCTTGGTGGGCACAGACATCACCCCGAGAAGAGGAGCCGTCAGCGCCCTCTCCTAACACCACCAGCTTCTTGCTGTCTCATTTGAAGGAACTGGTAGGACTAAAGGAATAGTACGATCAGCTCACCAATATGTTGAGCCATGTGCTTATATATAACTGCTCAACTCAGCTGCAATTAGCCATATCCCATCATCGTGTTTGTAAAGCAGAATGACACGTCGAGGAGCATGTGTTGCTTCTAAGATGATTTCGAAGGTGAAGAAGGCCTCTGGCTCGTACTGGATCTCACTGTCTCGCTACATATCTTAGGCATGTATCTCAGTTCCTAGGCTCATGCCTCGCGGGGGGGTTAAGGAGGAGCTGCACACATCTAGCACAGCAGACTGCACAACTTCCACTCAAACCCCAATGCATTATGCATCACAAATCGGGTTATTTTTATCGACACAGCATCAACGTTGGGGTGGATTTTTTTTTTTAGTAAACGAAGCACATGGCTGGTGCCAGAAGACACAATAATGCTAAAGGCACTTGGTGTCCCCCCCCGTCCCCACAGGCATTTGGAAGGAATGCCATTTCCTGGGGAAGTCAATGGGAAAATCACCGCACTTCAAGCAATCTTTAAGCCAACAGGAGTCGGGCCCGAGCAGGGCTGAGAAATCAGAAAATCGGCTTTGAAACCCACACTTGACCCTGGATGTGTGGCCAGGAGACTTGCTTTCATTTCCCAAACACAACGATGCTGCGCTAATTACAAACAGCACTCTCTGGTTTGACTTTACCCCATTTCCAATCTGGCAAAAGGATTCCCAAATGAACCAGGTCAGAATTTGCATCCGTTTTTCCCCTCAATGAACTAAGGGGGAGCATGAAGTGGCAGGAATAGGTGTTTCGGCTCTCAGGGAAGGGAACGGGGGTTTACAGGTGCTCAGCGCCTCACGAAGCCAGGTTTGGGGCAGAAAGCCTAGAAACGGGTGGTTCTTAGCTTAGAGATTGAGCGCTGCTTGTCACCGAGAGAAGATGGAGGACGCTGCACTGAGCCAGATTAATGCAGCTCTCTTTTAACGTTTTAATAATAAAAAAATGCTTTCGTGGCAGCAGATCAAGAAATTTCTCTGTAATCTTTTCTGTACTGACAACATATCAATGATGGGTAGAAAAACTCTCGCAATTAGCCTTGGTCAATCCATTAGTGTAGCTGAAATTGTTCTTTTTTGTCAGACTGGCGTTCTTCCATTGGGTCATGGAGTAGAAATCACAGAGCTCCTGTGACATTCTGCCAATACGTGATTACTCTTCTCCCCAAATAAGCGTGTGGAAGGCATCCGGGGACTGCTGCTGCTTTCTGTTTATCAATTTTCACTTTTGCGTTGCCGTCTCCTCCCCAAACGGTTCCGTGTGAGGGACGATCCCTCGTTCCTGACACAAGCCCCTGTCGACGTCACTTTGATGTGCATCCAGGAAGCAGAGGTCCAGGACTTCCAGTGCCAACAGCAGCAACTAAGGAAATTCTCAGTATCGCTTTTTTTTTTTCAGGAATTGAGTGGAACACACAAAAATAACCTGAAATGGTCTGTCTTACAAATGGGTCCTAGAGCCAGAAAGCCCACAGCAACGTCAACCTGTGTTTGATCTCCTCTCTGGCTGATGTGAAATGCGCCCTCCTGACATCCAACTGCAGGGAGATGTCATGAAGTTTTCAACTTTGATCTATTAAAGAAAACATTAGTAGAGCCTGCAAGATCCTGTTTGGTTTAGGGAGGTTTTTCCCCTTTACCTAGACGTGATGGACCCACTGCAAAGGAGGAGGAGGAGGAGCACTGCCTCCGTCTGCCTGGGGGAAAACACGGGACACGGGTTGATGCCCACCTCTCGTGGTGTTTTGGGGGAGTGGGGGGGGCGAGGGGAGCCAACACCCCCCTCTGTAACACCCCCACTCTCAGCGCCGTGCCAGAAGCCCCCAACTCAACACAAGATCCTTCCCATGGATGGGGGCCCTGCAGCAAACTCCACGCTTTTCCATGGCAACACACGCTTCCCGCGGGACCTTCTCCTCCCAGCAGAGCCCGCCCTGCTCCTCCTCACCCGCCGGCGTCAAAATCCACGCGGCCTAAGGTGACCCCTGCCCCCCAGCAGGGGAAATCTGTCCCCAGCGGGAGGTGACACAATGAACTCTGCCTCCCACGGGACAGATGGGAGAGGTGAGGCGGGAGGAGGGAAAAGGGAAAAAAAAAAAAAAAAAGAAAAAAACCCCCACCACGCTGCTGAGCCAAGGAGAACTTCCCAGGCGGAGCGTAGGAAATGCCCCCGTTTCGGTGCCTTGGCTGGCAGTAGTAAAGCTGTACCCCCCACGCTACGGCTGCGCCCGCCCGGGCTCACGCTGCCTTTCTGCTCCAAACAGGGTCAGGCTCCGCTTCCCGTCACCTCCGGGTCCCAACTCGCAGCAAAAATAACCAAAGAGCCCGTTTTCTGCCAGTTTTCACGTTGCCTCCGGGGGGGTTCCTCTCCAAACCGGACAGGCGAGCGCTGGGTTCCCACAAACCGGCCTGGGTTTTCTTTTTTGAATACAATGATAAGCTCCATGTTGGGTAGTGTTTTTCTTTAAGTAAAATGCCAGATGGTCTGGGGGTGTGGTTTCTAATTTTATGAAGGGGGTTATCAGTCATCTCTGCGTTACAATATAGAGACCAAATCTGTCAGAATAGAAGAAAAAACCTGCCCACTCTGACTTGCAAAACTTACTTTTTTTCCCATTAAAAATACACGCTTTGCATTGCAGGAGAGAAAAAACGACTGTTCTCCCCTCGTTTTCCACAGATTCTGCCTTGCAGCTCGGGGATATCAGACATTTTCTGTGTGCACGCCTCGGCCGGCAAACTCTTCACCTCCAGGATCTCGAGTCCACCCACCGAGTTTAAAGAGGGCGACTCGCTCACAGGGGGCCTGGCAATGCCACGCACGAAAACGAGGGGGAAAAGAATCCCTGGCGTGTGTTCATCCCGAGCCCCACTTTAAATCGGTGCAGGCTGTGAAACACATCCTCTGCCCCAGCCCTCCCTGCACTGGCCCTTCCCGAAACGCAGCTCCAGCCCCGAGGAAACGCACTGGCACAAATATCAGGCTACCAGTGAGAAGGAGAAAACGTTTGATTTGCTCCTCCGAGCCAATACTAAATATAGTAAACAGGCCCGATCCTGTTGACAAATCCGAAGAGAAGAGGGCGATTTCCATTCGTCACCCCCGCAGGGATGGCCGGGGACAGGGAGGCTGCAGGACTGCCCCGGGAATCCCAAAACGGGGCTGCAAGGACCAGAGGGTCCCTGCGAAGCCCCTGCCCTGCCCCTGCACCTCAGAGGGGGAGCACAGCAGCCAGAACGGGGCCAAAGGCTGAGTATTTTGGGCTGACTTTTTACTGCGGACTCCGCGTCTTAAGGCATTACTGTTTCATGTTGAAATAGTAAAATATTTATGTGTCTTGCTTCTCTAGTGGCTTCTAAGCTGGCAAATGGCACAAAAACAAGCAAAATGAAAGAGTAAACTGGTGGCTGAGCCCTTCTTTGGTCATGCATCCTCTGGTTGGTATTTGCCACGAGGTAAATCATTATTTTCTGAAATAAATGTCCCTCCTCTGCTACATCTGCTCATTTATTCAGCTGCTCCACTTGCCGGCTCGGTTCCCCTAAAACCCAGCCCTGGGAACTTTTGCTCCCCTCGCAAGCGGCGTTTAAAAATGAGGCCTGGGCTTGTTACACTGGGGGGGAAAAATGGAAATATAAATAAAGAAATACTGCATTCTGGTAGCTAGAGCAGACTGCCTCACACGCAGCAGGAACACGCCGTGTTGGGAAACGCCAGCGCTGAGATCCAGCCCCTTCTGCCAGACCAGCCCCCCCCCCCCCCGACACCCCCAGCCCCGCGTGCACCGGGAAAGAGAATTCCAGCAGCCGAGCACTTGTCTGGGCCAAAAATGAGTCTTCAGTGGGGAAATATGTATCGTGTCCCCCCCTGCCTGTTGTGAAAGTGTCTTTAATTGCAGCGATAAGCAGTCAGGACAGAGCGCTGCGCTCCAAAATACATTAAGCCGGTGCCAAGCAGATCTGGTAATTAGTAATTAGCCTCTATGGCGAAGTGTTGTGCGAGAGAGAAATATTCCCATTTCCAGCGTAATGGGAAACCGTTCGTTCCCTAATCACGGGAAAATTGAAAGCTACGAGCGTAAAACACCTTCCCAGGGCTTCCCTGCTCCTCGGCACAGCACGAGGGCGGGCAGTGAAAACTCCCCGAGGATCCCGCACCCGTGGCTGGGGGCGACCGAACCTGGCACCGGCTGCACAAAAACACCAGCATCTGGCTCAAAAGGAGATGGCCCCGTCCCAACGCAAGCCCAACGCAGGGCTCGTTCATTCCTCTCCGTGTTTGCTCTTGGGAGAGAGGCAGGTTTCCCCCCCCCGGGGCACATCAAAGGTGCCGGGTTTATTCTCTCCAGACTAAGGGAAGAAATCGCCAGAACAAAGTGCATCGAGGGAAACGCAACGATAAGCAGCGCCCCGGCCACCCCCCGCCCCCAGACCTGATTTACTGCTGCAACGAGCTGTTTGAACTGCACGTTCTCACTACACCCATTTGCATGCCTAATGATGCAGAAAATAACCCTGCACTATTTTCCTTCAGAAAAAAAAAAAAAAGAAAAAAAAAAAAAGCGTCTTTGAACGGGGTGAGCTTCATCTGCAGGTTCCTGTTTAAAATCGGCGCGGAGGGTTTATTTTCCTTTTAATAAGGCCCAGCGCTCGAAGAGACATTACTTCATTCATAAATATTGTTTCAAATATTTTAAATACCTCTAGGACAGTAGTTTAAAGATAACAGAGCGATGCAAGACCAACAACAAAACCTCACGGAAATTCTTCTCCGCTGAGAGCCCCGGAGCTCTGAAACCACCGGGGGGGCCCCCGGGTCCCTCCCTGCCCCGAACCCCCCCAAAGACACACACCCCCCCCCCTCCTCCGCCAAGTTTTAATTCCCGGCCGGCCCCGTGCCCGCTGCCCCCCCCCCAAGCAAAGCCCCCCCCCCCCCCCCCCCCCCCCCACCGGGGGTGCCTGGCTCCCCCTGCGCGGGGCCGGCTCCCGGAGCTCCGAGACGGGTGCGGGTCGCTGGGCCGCGGCCGCCCGCGGTGCCTCCCCCCCGGGGCGGCGGCGGCCGCCGGCGCGGAAGGAAGGAGGACGGGACTAATTTACCTACGGAGTCAATCTCCAGGAGGCGCTGCAAGTCGCGGATGCTGTGGATCTCGCTGTGCGCCAGCCGCTCGATCAGCTCCTGCGGGATCTCGGCCTCCTTCAAAGACACACACACGCACACCGCGGGTCACCGCGCAGCCCCCCTGCGCCGACGGGGCTCCAGCGCTTGGGGATGGGGGGGGCGGGGGG
>BJBW01001881.1:135014-178982 GCA_004320125.1 Scolopax mira
CCCCCCCCCCCCCCCTTTAAGAAGCAAACACACACACACACACCCAAAAAATCAAAATAAACAGCGAGCGGGCGGGGGTGCGGGCCCTGCGGCACCCGGCTGCGGCATGCGCGGGTGCGGGGCTCCCCTCCGCGGCCGCGGAGCCGCCGCCGCAGCCGGCCCAGGTCCGCCCCCCCTCCCCCGCCCCCGGCGGCGGCCGAGCGGCGGAGCCGGAGCCGGAGCCGGAGCCGGAGCCGGGCGGCGGCTTCTCCGCCCTCCCCGGGAGAAAATGCCCCCTTCTCCCCGGCGCGGATTGGCACAAGGTGCCTGCTGCCCCCTGACACCCCCCCGGACTCATTGTCATTTAAATAACAGCCCTTTCTCGTCCGAACAAAGCATCCTAATAGCAGAGGCAAAGAATTCAGCTCATCTGAAAATCCAATAGCATTTAAGTGGATTAACTGCAATAACACAACTGAGGAGTGATACTATCCCTCACGGAAGACAATAGACTGTAAATGCACAGCCAGGGAGACTTATCCTTTCATCTCTGAATTTCCTTCAGCATTTCAAAAGCGAATGCTTTCGAGAAGCCCTGGAGGGGTTTGCACGCTACTGGCTTGGACATGCTTCTAGGAAACAACCTGTGCTTTAATGGGCACTTTGCAATTGCATAGAAGTTCCCACCAAAACAGAAGTGGCCTTTCAAGTACGTTTAATTCTCTCTCATGATGTCATGTAGGCTTACAGGGTGGTCTCCAGGACCACAAGGAGTCGGGGAGGGGGCCGGGAGGGGGGGGGAAGGAAAGGTGGGGGGGTTGAAAAGGGAGAAAAGGCAAAGAGATGTAAAAGATTTGGAAGCACTTTAAAAAGGAGAATGCTGCTGCTTTTTTTTTTTTTTTTTTTTAAGGCAAAAAATGCTGAGCCAGTGTGGAGCCATTCTCAAATGCCTCCTGATAGACACAAAGTGATGCCAGTGCCCCATCCAGGCAGCTGGGCAAGCGGGAGGCAGAGCAGGGCCAGCATTCGGGTAGTTGCCATCGCTCCCTTCCCCGGGGGTTGACACTGCACAAGTAAAAAGTGGTGACTTCAGCCTGAAGAAAAAAAAAAAAAATAAGGCTCATCTGCACTTATCATTTGCTGGGGTTAAAGAAACAATTCTGATGGTCTCTGTTGTCATAGTAATAAAAAAATAATAATTACCAAACAGTGAAATAGATTCTGACAGCACCGGCTCGCTCAGCATTTGCTCCTCTCCTTCCTTCCCTCCTTGGCCAAGGGCTGGGTATTTGTACCTCCTTCAAGTGGCGTTTCACCCCGAAAGGCAACACAGAGATAACTCCTGCTTTATCTGTTGGGAAAAGGAAAATCTATGCAGTTTCGCTTTTTCCTGCGTTTCCCGCATTTTTTGAGGAGCCCACAGCATCAGCATCTTTTTTAAATCTGTCACTGGGCAGCTCAGATAACATCTCTCCTCTGGGTCCGGTTACGCTTGGAGCAGCTTTTAACGTGGGGCTGTTTATGTGGATCATTGCAAATATTTGGTAACGATGCAAAATATGTACCGTCCCGGAAGAGACCAAAGGCCCCGCAACGTAAATAAAATCCATGCAGGGTCTGCAAACAGCTCGGTGCTTGGTTTGTCCCCTGAATCCCGAAACGCGCCGCCTCCAACTCTGCTGTTTGATCCTAAAGCACACGTGTGCCGTGTGAGCCCCGGCGTGCAAAGGTGTGACACGCGTCGCACGAGGGCACCTCTCCTGCAGCGGGGCAGCTCCGGGCCTGTGGAACGTGTGTGTGCCCAGCACGGACCATCTTTAGAGAATACCCAGGAGCCACCTGCCCAGAGAGAGTGGCGGGGAGGTATGTAAGGGTTTACAGGAAAAAGAAAAAAATCTGTAAAAAAGAGCAGAGCTCCCGGAAACTGGGGTTCGTGCTGGTTTTATTTACCTGAGAGCAGCCAGGCTGATACTGCTCGCCTGATTGGAAGCACCTGCTGCCAGAAGTCCCTCAAAAGCCAGGAATTCTATCAGAATTATCCCCTGTGAGCGCTGAGAGGGTTTGCACAGCGCTTGGCCCAGGGGAAGGGATGCAGAAGCTGGAACTCCTGCAGGCGGTGATGTGGGATGCCAGGGTACCCCAAAATGGGGCTGATGCCACAGAGGCCACCGGGCCACCTGTGACCCACGGCAATGCTTTCAGAGGTCAGGCCAAAATGAGGAGGAGGAAGAGTGGTTGGTTCCATTGCAGTCACGTTCCTGCTGAAGGACTCTTGAGGAACCTCTCAGAGTCTTTTCCAAGATTTGATTTTAGTGGGGATTTTGCCTCATTGATAATCATGTTAAAATTAACAAAACAGAATGTCCTCAAAACAGGGCAATGAGTTTGGGTAAAGGTTTGGGTTTTTTTGGAAGGGTGGCCTGCTTTTGCTGTAGTGCTTTTTGTGGGCTGGTCGGAGTTGTGTGGTTCAGGTCATTCTGTGGGATCCATCCTGCCACCCCAGCTGAGAGGTGACCGAGAGCCACGAGCGTCCCGGGTCCAGGGAGGGAGCTCTCGGTGCTTTGGTCAGTCTCAGTGCTGCAGTGATAAAAGATCAGAACATGAAATCCAGAAAGCTAGAGGGGAAGCTCACCTGCTTGGGGTGGTTCCTCTCGGCTATTGGACATTTCTTTGACCTGGGGCTTCAGAAGGGCAGGTGCCCAGGGCAGGGGAATGGTCCTCTTCCTCGGTGCTGCCACCAAAGCGGCAGAAAAGCTGCTGTGGGTGAAGAACAGGGAGGGATCCCACAGGCAGAAGATGCCGATGGCAGGCAAACCCTTCCCTCCCCTGAAACTTGGCCCACGGAGAGCAGCAAGGAAAGCTGTGAGAAGAACAGGACGGTTATTATTCCAGCTGGTACCTACAAACATTATTTCCTCCTTTTCCAGCTCTTCCTTTTGGATCCCTGCACTGGCTCCCTCCTTCTGGCTGAGCTTTGTTTGCTTTGAAACCTGTGTTGGTGCAGCTTTCCAGATGCTTTCACGGTTGATAATTTTCTTAACTAGTCATAAGATGCAAATCTGCTGCGAGGTTTCAGCTCGGCAGAGCGATCAGAAGGGGCTCGGAGGAGTTTTATGACACATGGCCCCTGGACACATGGCCTGCACCACCCACGGGGTGACACTTAAAGCCACAATTACTGTGTCCAGTTCTGAGCCCTCCAGTTGAAGAAGGACTGGGAACTGCTGGAGAGAGTCCAGTGGAGGCTGCGAAGATGATGAGGGGCTGGAGCATCTCTCTGCTGAGGAGAGGCTGAGGGACCTGGAGCTGCTCAGCTGGAGCTGAGCAGACTGAGAGGGGACTTCATGGATGCCGAGCATTAGCTTCATGAAGCATTAGCATGGCTTCAGGTTGCACCAGGGGAGGTTCAGGTTAGATATTAGGAAATNNNGAGGCACCATCCCTGGAGGTGTTCAAGAGACGAGTTGACGTGGTGCTCGGGGATATGGATTAGTGTTGGGTTGGTGTTGGTTTGGGTGTGGGGTGGGGTTTGAGTGGGATTTTTTGTTCGTTTGTGGTGGTTTGGGGTTTTTTTATTGTTTGGGGTTTTTTTGGTTTTTTTTTCATTGGTTGGACTAGATGATCTTAAAAGGCCCCTTCCAACCTGGGTGATTCTGTGATTCTGTCCAATCTACTCTGGGTGACCCCGCTCTGGCAGGGGCTTCGACTGGGTGATACCGAGTTCAACCATTCTGTGATATTTCTGGAGATGCTTTGCCTGCCTGTGAATGGGGCAGCTCTATGTGTCCCCCTAGAGCTGATTCCCCCCCCCCAAAAAAAACCCCTGCCCCACTGCCTTCGGTGGGGGTTGGACCGGACTCTCCCTGGAGACACGGTTTGGTTTAACAGCACAGAGGTTAGTGATGTTCTCACTGACGTGCTCCTCTCCCCCTGCCCGGCCCAAAGCCTGACCTTCCCCGTGGCAGGAGGCACCGCCGAAGGGACACACGGTTCACCTTCAGGGCTGGAGCGGGAGCTGGCAGCCCTGCCAGCCCCGGGGGAGCGAGATACCATGTTTAGGCATCAACCCGGGGCACTTGCATACCAGCACGGGCCGCTATTTTCGTGGGTCGGTGAGGTTCCTCCCCGCTCTCCACCCCGGTGGGACGCGGGGGCTGCTGCGAGCGCGGGAGAGACGCAGCTCTGAAAAATGGGCTGTGCTTTGTCGGCCACGCTGAGTTCATCCGGCTGGATAACTGAGAAAGTACCAGCCCAGTTTAAGGTACACACTGACACGGGTCGTAAATGAAAGCCACGGGCCGGGGGCTGGTCCCCAGGGGTCCCGTGCCTGGTGTGCTCCTGTCTCCCCAGCCACCCGGGGTGTAAGGCTCTCCTCCTCCTCCTCCTCTGGCTCAAATCAAAGCCAGTCGGGGTGATGCTGTGGAGACCATCCAGGATGTAGCTCAGCCGCGCTATTCACCATAAAACGGTGATATTATCCTTATTGTTTGGAGCCTGGGAGCCTGCGGAGGCCTAGCTTGGAGCAGGCCCTTTTTATTAAGCCCCATCCAAACACAGTGAGATAGCTGTTCTTCAGAAGAATTCATCTTCTCAAAGCGCGAGCCGCCCCGTTTGTGTTCCTGTATCCATGCAACCTCGTTGCTCTTACAGCATTACACATCTGTCCTGTGAGATTCCCTCCCTCACAATAAAAACTCACGAGAACGATGCACACACCAGAGATGAGGATCCAGCAGCTCCCCAAGGGCAGGGGCGATGGGAAGGCTGCCGTGCTGGAACTCCTGGTTTATTTTGAACTGCAGATGTTTGTAATGGCTGTGAAGTTTCCTAATTTAATTTCTGACCCTTTCTTGTCACAGAAACCCAGTTAATAGAGGGGAAGGAGAAGAGCAAATAGAAGAAGGTTTGGTTTGCTTTTTTTTTTTTTCCCCCCCTTATTTTCTTTTAGACAGAAAGTCCAGTGTAGAGTTCTGCTCGGGTTTCTTTTCGTTTTCTTACATCTAGGGACGCAGCAGCCTGGTCCTCCCAGGGTCTCAGTGGATGCACATGGCTCAAAGGCCCACGCATGAGGTCCCCGGTGCAGCACCTCTCCGGAGGGCTCGGGGGAGCCCACACTGACCAAGCCCCCCAGGGCTAATCCTCTCTGAGCCCCTCACCCTTCCGAGACACACCATTAGGCACAGACCCATGGATGGTGGTGGCCAGACTGGAGCAGGCAACCCACCTCCTGGCATCTGTTCCTCAGCAGAAATTCCCAGGGAATCCAGCGCTTTCCAGCTGCTTCTTCTCAATCCTTTGTGCTTATGCAATTCCTTACTAAAAGCTGATAAAGATCCTCTGCAACCACAAGGCACCTCAGCAGCCAGAAATGCAGAGAGGGCGTAGTGAAGCTGCGTAGAGAAGCTGTCCTGTGGCTGTGGCCGAGGTGCAGGTAAGGACCTGGGAGCATCCATTCCCAAAGGCCTGTTTTCTCACCCTCCCACCACCTCAGGACAAGTTTGAGCCTTGTTCTGCCCCGTTCTGGGTCCAACAGACCTCTGAGAAGCAAGCAGTGGTCCCATCACTTGCCTCTGTCACATGTAGACCTCTTAGCACGGTCTGTCACTCACCAGCCACCACCATCGTGTGCTCACCAGGAGCAAGCTCTTTCCCGTGACGTGCCACTGGGCTACAAGGGGACACGACCCCACATTTACACCAAAAGTGAATTTCAAAGAATTATAGAATTATAGAATGGGTTGGGTTGTAAGGGACCTTAAAAATCATCCAGTTCCAACCCCCCTGCCCTGGGCAGGGACACCTCCCACCAGACCAGGTTGCTCCAAGCCCCCTCCAACCTGCCCTTGAACCCCTCCAGGGATGGGGCAGCCACAGCTTCTCAGGGCAACCTGGGCCAGGCTCTCACCACCCTCACACCAAACAAGTTCTTCCCCACAGCTCAGCTCCATCTCCCCTCTTTCAGGGTCCAACCCTTCCCCCTCCCTCTATGGCTCCCCTCCCTGATCCAGAGTCCTTCCCCATCTCTCCTGGAGCCCCTTGAGGGACTGGAAGATGTTACCCACAGCTCTCTGTCCCAGCTCTCTGCGGCAGGGAGCAGAGGGACCGAGTGGGAGGGATGCCTGGTCCCCAGTTCTCCCAGTTCAGGAACTGGGGGATGCTCGGGGAGGGCAGAAGGAGAACTGGAGCCGCTTCAGGGTGGGCACCGACACCTCCGCCGTGGGCTGGGGAGGCACCTCTGGCTCAGGGATCAAAGCACTGTGGAGGGAACACCAGGGACTGTCCCAGAAAAACTAATTAGAGCTCATTTGCTGGGACCCTCAGCAAACTGGTTTCTTCTCTGCTTCCCCACTGCTCTGTGGGATTTCATTCCCAGGGTATTTCCCCCCCACTTTTGCCCCCCTGGAGAAAGGCTCGGGCACAGTCAGGCACACGGGGGGACAGGCAGTGGTCTCTCAGGGGTATGGCCAGCCCTCACAGGTATCTGGGACACAAAGCAGGGATGCAGAGAAAGCTGCTCTTTTACGCCCTGTCTCTTGGCTTTCTTCTTGGCATTTTAAACCTTTTCTGCTCACCTTCCTCTTTTCCCATCTTCTAGCCCAAAACAACTGCCGCAGCACAACCTGCTGCCTTGCACCAGTCTCGCAGTCACCACTTTATTTTGCCTTTTCCCAGTTTCATGAAGGAACGCAGTGGCATGAATAACAGGATTATTTATCATCCTCTCCCTCCCCTTCCAGGATGACTTGCTGTTTATGGAAAGCACTCGAGAGCAGGAGAGATGGTGCTACAGTTAAACAGACAATGCTTAAAGGGCCATCGCCTCCGTCTGCCTCCACATCTTATTTCTCATGGATTTCCAAGAGGGAAGGAGCTCTGTATCCCACCCCACGGCTCCAGCACCACAAATCCCTGCTGGAAGGCCAACAAACGCTTCGCTCAGCAGGATGGAGAGGGTGGTTCTGCGCTTCACTTTTTGCAAGAACCACGAAAATTGGGTTTAAATTGAAAGAGGGGAGATGGAGATGAGATGTGGGGAAGAACTTGCTTGGTGTGTCCCTTCCCACCCAAACCATTGTGTGACTCTGTGACACAACCCATCACTGCTGTGTGCTCTCCACAGGTGTATCCAAGTCTTCCATCCCTGGGATGCTCCTGGGAGCAGCCTGGCCCCGTTCTGCCCCCGAACTGCCTGGTACCAGCCCAGCCTTCGGTTCAGAAGAGCTTCTTGTGTCAGGAGAGTGTGTCAGCCCCTCTAAAACTTCAGTGGTGACACACACCCAGTGGTGTGGCACCGGGGATTAGGACAAGGCTGTCCTAACACACTGTTATAATTTTCCAGAGCATCTCTTCCCTGGGTTAACTCCGTAGCGCTGGTGCGATTCCTTCAGGCTTATAAAAGCTTAAGCCATCGTAAAGAAGGCAGCCTTGGAGCCTGGGCATTGGAGAGAGAGAGCTCCTCTCCATGTCCTAGATATTTCAGGGAAAAAAAAAAAAAAAAAGAAGAAGATTTCAGACATCAGGTTCTTCACTGGTGTAAATGGGACATGGGACCCGCTCTGTTTCGCCTCAGAGCTGTGAAGCTCCCGTGAAGGTAAATGGGAATTACAGATGGTGTGAGATGAGGCAGCAGCAGATACCTTTGTGAACCATCACATGAGCCACATGTATCTTTCCTGAGACGCCCCGTGCCAAACCAGCAGGTGTTTTTTGCATCAGGCCTTCCATTAACACACTCCTACGGACGTCTGGCTGCATCTGCTGCGTTAACGATCCTCCGGTGCGTGATGGCTGGGTCAGTTTGTGAAGTTAAATACCGTGGGCAACAGCCCAGCCACGACACGAACAACCCTTAAACTGCTCCTGTTTGTACCACGGGGTTCATTGCTTCTGTTCCCTCTTGGTGATTTCTCGTTTTCCTCTTCTCTCTGCATTTTTCCCCTCGTTCCTGCCCATCCTTTCCCCAGCCTGTGGTTTTCCGGGTCGCCTTTGTCTCTTTGTTTTCTCCATCTTTTGCTGTAGCTTTAGTCCCCTGTTGGTGTCTGTGGGTGCCAGAGGAGAAAGCTGCAGCCAACCGACCCCACCTGCTCCCCGACAGCCCCGGAGCCACGGGATGCTCCTCCAGCCGGTGCCTCTTTGGAGTTCTGGGGTCCTGCTATGGGCTGCTGGTTGGAGACCCCACCATTTCAACTCTGGCTGCTCTTAGAGGCTGCTGTGGAAGCAAAAAAGGCCAGATCAGGAACTGGTGCCGGTCCACTACTCCTCTAAATGCAGACAACAGGCATAACTGGTGGATCTGCATCAAAGTCCAAAGCTTCTGGGGAAAACCTGTGTCCTCAGCAACACCCAGTGTAAAATCCTGCTTTTGCAGAAGTCAGTGACAGAAGTCTTTGAGGATTAGTCTTTTATTGTGATTATCAATGACTTCCAAAATATTCGGGTATGAAAGATGTTCAGAAACAAGGAAGGGTGGAAGCAGAAGTCAGCTATCATAGACTTCTACCAAAAACCCTTGTAGGACTGATACTGAAGTGAGGTAGAAGCTCCCAAGGGCATCAAAGAGGTGCATGTTCAGCTCCCACTGAAATGGGAGCTGGGGGCATTACCTAATGAGAAGGATTTGAAAAACTCTCTTCTACCCCCCTTTGTTTAAAACGGAGATGCTGAATTCAAACATCCAGGCTAGCTTGGTGTCCCGTTTCCATTGCTCATGCTTTTAGTCTTGTAGTTGTTGTCACAGTCCTTCATGGAGGTCTCACCTTTGGTCCCAGGCTCTCTTGGCCTATGGTTTAGTTTTTTGCAGCACTTCCACGGCGCCTGCACAGACACAAAGCCCAACAGCTGGTGGATCTCTTATTCACAGCTTAATCACTTCCCCCCGGAGGTGTGCGGTGTGATGTGTGGTCTTACTCAGCCCTGCCTTTCCGAGGGATGGAGAGCCAGGGTCAAGCACAGCCCAGATTCAGCCCAGCACTGAGGAGCATGACTAACCCGGAGCGTGGAGTCTTCTCTTGACGTCAGCAGGATGGACCTGCTCCTTTTCCTGGCGTTTAGCAAGCATTTAGTCTTCTGGATCCAGCCCCACCACACCCTTCCCATCTCACCCCCGTCCCACCATCTCCTTCCTGGCTGCCCACTGGTTTCCACACATCTCCGCTGACTTGCCCCGGGGCCACCCGTCTGATCTCATGGCCACATCTTCTCACCACGAGCCCTCTGCTCCCACCCTCTGTAGGGGTTTGCCGTACCACCCATCTGGAATTTGCCCCGAAGCCCCTGAGCCACCTACTCCCGTGGAAGTCATCAGAAACCTCTTGCTGGGAGGGACTATTTTTTGGGGGTTGCGTCTTGTGCTTTCTTTGCCGTGTGGTTGCGTAACCCAAATTGGCCATCAATTTGATGTGGGACACCATTGCAGCAGAACAGGGGCCTCAGCCTTCACAGCTCTCGAGAAAGATAAACCAGTGCTGGGGAGCCAGATGGCTCCGGAGACTGGGAATCAGCGGCGGAGCCTTTAACGTCTACATCACTCCTTCAAAACCCCCTCCCAGCCACAGCGACCTCCACGGTCTCGCTCCAATCCCTACTGTGGCCATGCCAGGAGAACCTCCCCCACGGAGCACCACCTGCTTTGGCTGGGGGGCCTGCAGAGGTGCAGGGGGGTCTCCTCCAGCCAGGGTGAAGTGTCACCAGCTGCCCAAGGGGGACCTGGTCAGCGGAGGAGAACTCACGCCTGGTGGGCGGCAGGGGACATTCTGATTGCAGCACTGCCCACCTGGCTGGCTCCAAAATTCTCTCCCAAATTACCTTTTTGAGCCATTTTTAAAGCATCCTCATTGGCAGGTCTCCTGAAGCCGGTAACTCTGCAGTCCCCAAGGCCTGACTTTGATTCCATGGGTACCCATGAAAGGCTCCTCGGAAGGGGGGGACACTCTGCAGAGCATGGGTGGAAAGAGCAAGAAGCAAGTAAGGGATCTGTGTCTGGGGCGTCCTGAGGATAAAAGCAGCGTGAGGGCAGGGCCCGGCCATTCGCACCGGAGCCAAAAGCCGCGCTGAACTAAGCTCAGTGTCTTGTGGCGGAGTCTTCCTTCCTGATGAAGGCTGTTTTCTGCCCTGGCTGTGTATGGATTGGGAAGGAGCAGGTGCCAGAAAAAGTGACCATGAAATGGTGCTGAGGCCGTCCCTGAGGCAGCAGAGCCACAATCCGTCCTCCCAAGTTTCATTAATTAACGCCCCAACAGCCTGATGGGGCATCGCACCCCTGGCCGGTCCCTGCCTCCAGAGCAAATCACAGCTTTTCCCTCACAAGAGTCCTTGGCTCCAGCGATGTCCCTCCTGGGCCCATGTTCCTCAACTGCTCCCTCCCGGGTTCCCCTTATCCCCGCTGGAAAACGGCCCAGAAACTCCCTCCCCAGCTCAGGGCCAAGACCCAAAAGACGGAGTCGGGGCTTGTTCTGGAGGTCCCTGCCCCATCTCGCCTCCCCAGGCAGGTCCATCTCCTGCCCTCAGCCTGGTCCTGGCTCCCTGGGTCCCTTGGTATCCCTGGCCGGTGCTTGCCCCCCCCTGTAGCCGGTCCCACGCTGCACCCCGATGGCCCCACAGCCACTCTGGGCATCTGCTTGGTGCCACCGGCGGCTGTTTGGTTTATGCTGTGACCCTGAACCAGCTTCTCCCTTTAAATTCCTTCCACTTGGCTCTGCCCACGCGGCCCACGAAGCCTCGCAAAGAAATGCAGCTTGGAAAGAAAAAAAAAACATATCTAAAGAGAAGAAAAAAAAAAACAATCAAAAAACCAAACCCAACCCAACCTTCTTCACAACAAAATGTCCTTCTCTCCCCTGGCTCCGCACCGCAGCGGTTTTCCCCGCACTCCCCCACAGCTGCCTGGTGGACACAGGGTCACCCCACGAGCTGTCCCTGTCCCCAGGGCTCGTCCCGGCTCACAGGGGGGCAGGTCCCTGCCCGGGGTCACCACACTGCTGCAAAAATGGGCTTTTATCCCCCTTTCACCCCAAGCCCCATCTGGGCGTTTCAGTGCCGCTTGTGCTGAGCTGAGGAGCCGGGGGGGGAGGGAGGGGGGTGACCCACAAGTCTTCTCCTGCCTGGTGAAAAGCCCCAGAAAGCCCCCTGAAAGCCCCCTGAAAGCCCTGCAGCCTCTTTTGCCCCCCGATGGGTGTTCTGAGGAGTCACCCTGTGGGGTGGCAGCTCCACGCGGGTGCTGGTGGGTGGAAAGCTCTGCCTTTGCCCTGGTGATTTCATGCCAGAAGCATCTGGAAGTTCAGCCGGTTCCCCGGTCTCCCTCCCCCGGCTCCCCCTCACCCCGTGCCCCCCCCGGCTCCCAGGAAGAGGTCCCACGGCCGTGCCCCCCCCCGGGCACCAGCTCCCGCGCCTGGGTCTCTCCCTCCATCCCCGCAGCGTTACCCTTCCCCTCTCCTGACCCGCCTTTCCCACGATTTTCTTCAAGACTTTCAGCAAGATCAACATAAATTATGTCACACGCCGTGCCGTTATCAGGCCTCCCCTTTCGCCTCTATTTTCAGCAGCTATTTTGGGGATGATTAACAATAATTTAGAGCGAGGCTTGGCACAGCAACGGTTAAAGGGACGAGGCTGATCTGACGCAGGAGCCCCTCTGGACAGAAGCAGTTTTATAAAGTCTTATAAGTGCTATTTTTCTCTTTAGTGGATTTTTTTTTTTTTTAAAGTGTTGTGAGAACAGGAATGTTTCTTTTTTAGCCAATTCTACATACTTTTTGTTATAGGAGAAGATGTGGTCTGAGGGTTTTAGCAGAGGCTAAAACAGGGGAGAACTGGATCTATTCTGGTGGTGTATGGAGTGAATAGGAAATCATCGAAAATGCTGCATTAAAAAATGAGTTTAGCAGCAGCTCCAGGCGAGCCCTGTCCCGCAGACAGCCCTCCCCTCGCCTGCCCCGCTGGGTCCAAACGTGCAGATTTGACCCATTTCCACCCTTTGGCCAAAACACATCCCTTTAACTGTGCCCTCCTGGAGCTGGGGTTTGGTGAGTAATTGCTTTTTTATTTTTTTTCCGCTGGCAAAATGAAGCCTTTTGGCTCCCAGCGGTGGTTGTGAGGCTGGTTTCAGGAGCGGTGGTGACCAGTTGGATGGTGAACAGACAGGTCTTGCTCTGGGCTGCCCCCCCAGCAGCGTGGGCAGCAGGGCCAGGGGGGGATTCTGCCCCTCTGCTCCACTCTGAGGAGACCCCCACCCCCCCAGTGCTGCCTCCAGCTCTGGGGCCACCAACAGCAGAAGGACAGGGAGCTGTTGGAGCGGGACCAGAGGAGGCCACAGAGATGCTGGGAGTTGGGGGGTTCAGCCTGGAGGAGAGAAGGCTCCGGGGAGACCTTAGAGCCCCTTCCAGTCCCTCAAGGGGCTCCAGGAGAGATGGGGAGGGACTCTGGACCAGGGAGGGAGCGATGGGGTGATTCAGATTGGATATTAGGAAGACATTCCAGTTGTGAGACACTGGCCCAGGTTGGCCAGAGAAGCTGTGGCTGCCCCATCCCTGGAGGGGTTCAAGGGCAGGTTGGAGGGGACTTGGAGGGACCTGGTCTGGTGGGAGGTGTCCCTGCCCGGGTGGAACGAGATGATCTTCAAAGTCCCTTCCAACTCTAACCGTTCTGTGATTCCATGATGCTGGTTAATGGGCAGCATGTAGCTCAGTTTGGGCTGAAGCCCCACAAGTAGTCCCTGCTCCTCAGGGTGGTGGTGACACTCACACGACGGCAGCTTTGCCTTGTGGGGAACGTTCCTCCCTCCCCACCTGCTGCCTGGGCTGAAATCAGAGCAGGGGGTCGCCCGGCCCCGTGGCAGGACCCTCTCTCCATCACTCCCTGCTCAAACGGATTAAAAACCAGAGGCCAGGATTATGTTTTTTAAGGTTAATCTGCTAATGCCAAAGGATCGTATTTGGCAGCAGCACCAGGAGAGCACTCAGCAGCTTGTATTTCTGCTTTTCTTCCCTTTAACAACCTCATTTTGCACGTCCCAGGCTGGGATAATCCTGCCCCGATAACACCCCCCAGCAGTGCCCTGGGCAGAGGCGGGTGCTCCTGCGGGAGCCGAGGGCTCCCAGTGCCCCGCTGGTCCTGAGGCTCCTGGGGGGGCTTTCAGGGGCTCCCAGGTACCCCGGGGTGACACGAAGAGCCGCTGGAGAGACCTGCAGAGCCTTTCATCAGCCCTTTGGAAGAAAAATGACCTTTCACGTTCGTGTCTCGCCTCAGTGCAGGGGAGAGTTGGCAGCTGCTGGAAAATGAAATATTTCGGTTGCGGCCGAGCAGGAGAAGCTCCCCATTTTCCCTGGGAAACTTTCACACCAAATGGGAATTTTCTGATGATCTATTCAGCCAGAACGACCCTTTGTGCTGCAGAACAAACAGTGATGAACTTTTTTTTTGTTTTTTCTCCCAGGCTCTTCTCCTGATGTTATGAATCCTGATGGGAGATGAACTTAGATGGCTCCTGCTCAGGGGACGCAGCATCGGAGGGAAGACCCGAAGAGCTCTCCATCTACCTGATGCCAATAAGCAGTTTGAGGTCCTGATAGAGCCAAAAAGCAGGAGCCAGGGGCTAAAGTCAGTCCTGGTGTAACTCCTTGCTGTGGGAGAAGTTCCCTGAGGCTGAATTTGCCTCGAGAGAGTCCAGCCGGGGAGCAGATGAACTTCTAAGATGCTCAGAGTGAATGAATTAATGGGAATTAATTGGTAATGTCAATCATGAGTGCGCTGCAGAGGAAAGAGGATGTATTTCTGAAGGGCTGAGAGTGGCCCCTCGGCTGGATTTATGGGGCCAAGGTGATGAGAGAGGAGTCAGATAATAACCCCCCCAAACCAGCAAGGCAGACCAAATTTGCCATCGTGTGTGTGTGTGTGTGTGTGTGTGACCACTGGGAGAACAAGGACCCGTCTGTCCCTGCTCAAACAGAAGCAACAAAATAACACCGTTTGTCAGGGAAATGCCAAAACAGGGCGGGGGGGAAAGAAAAAAAGAAAAGAGAATTGAAACATTCAGTCTGGCAGTAACTGGGGGGATAAAGGCAATAAATCTTGAAAACACGCGGCGTTATCTCAGGCAGGAGCTGCTCCTCGGCCGGTGTCGCGCCAGCCCGGGGGGGGCTGCCCGAGGTGCCCCCGTATCTGCAGCTCCAGGCTCCGGCCAAGGCCACCAGCCCACGGGAGAAAAGGGCTGACGAAAGGGAAAAGATACGTGTCCCTCCCGGAGCAGCTGCTTTCCCTCCTAATCAGAGACTCTCTGCCTGGGGAATTGGCTGCAGGTGAAAGAGGGTTGATGAACCGGCCCCACAGGCCAGGAAAATGCTGAAAAACAGGAGGTGGAGGAGGTGGCTTCACTGGGGAAGGACACACAGCCCGTGATGGAGCCACTCCAAGGCCGTCTCACACCGTCCTGGTGCTCCAGCATCACCCCAAGGGGCTGGAGGCTGTCGCTCCGGTACCCACGGCCTCCTACACCATTCCCAGGGCTTTCCTGATGCCACACGAGCCCAGTGACTCGGAATTTAACGTGAATAAACTTGGGCTAAGCGCCCAGGGAACCCCCATAATTTGGCTACACATTCAATTTAAAAGAAAACACAAGCTTTCCTTTTGGTTTTAAGTGTTGTCAAAACACAAGCGGGGGGGGGGGAACCCCAAACCTGCAAACACAAATAGTGTCCTCGAGCCCTCTGCGTATGACATGGCAGCAAAGGTATGTGATGCTGAGGAGCTCTTGGCTCCTGCCCTCACTCTGCTCTCACCCAAATCCTGGAGAAGTTACTGAAGTCAGAGGGGAACCCCTGAGGTTCATCCCTGATTCCCGCCTTCCCTGCCCCGCTGGCAGGAGCCGGCAGAGATGTCCTGCCAGGAGTGTGGTGACCCCTCCACTGCTGCCCAGCATTGCACCCCACGGCTCCCTTCACCCCCATGTCCATGCTCGGTGCCAGGTCTCCCCTTTGCAGCACAAAGATTCGTCTGTGGGTGATTTTTCAGCCCAGCCTCAGCCAGCCACGGGGGGGGTCACCCGGTGGGATCTGGGCTCCAGGGGACACGTCGAGGCTGGAGCACTGAAACCCTTCTCCCCTGGGGCAGCTCCCCTGGGGGATGTCTCAGAGAGCACCCTCCACCCTTTGGCTCCATGTTCTTCACATGGAGACAGGATTTCAAAACGCTTGACTATCAGGGAAAAAAAAAAAAAAAAAAGGCAGAGGAGAGAATTTCTGCTCCTGCTTCTTTCCCCCATCTGCTCAAGGGCTTGATCCTGCAAGTGCTACCCAGACAAGCCACAGTCAGTGAGGAAAAAAAGAGATGTTTTCCAAGCCAGCCCCAAGGGGGGCAGTTGGCTCCTTGTCTGTGCTTTGAGCCCATCAAGCAGCAGCCAGAGCCTCCCTGGGGAGACCTGCTTCTTCCAAGGTCCCAGCTCCTGACTCGGAGCACACGGGTTTGAGTTCCCGAGGCACCTGCAGGACCCCAGCTTGATCTGGTAAGAATTGCCTCTCCTGCAAAGCACAGCCCTTTCTTTCTCTCTGCTGCAGTAATTTTTCTGCAGTTGGAGCTCAGCAGCGAGCAGCCTGAGCTGCAGGGAATAGCACGAGGCAGCGGTGGTGGCTGTCACTACCTTGGGGGGGACAGTGTGTATCCGATGGCACCCGGATGGTTTCAGCACGAATCACTCGCTGCCCCTGTGACCAGCATTCCCATAACCTGCATCTACCAAAAAGAACATAAACCCCATCAGAAGCTGGTTCTCAGGTACCCACCCACCAACATTTTGGAAATCTCTCGTACTGAGCAGATCACCTCTTTCTAGGAGAGCGAAGCTGCCCCGATCACACACGGGACGGGAAGGGACAATCTGCCCTCTGGGAAGGCTGTTTAACTTTTTCTGGCTTCCTAAAAAGCCATTGTCCTGTAAACTGAGCATTCCTGTGTGGCCGGGTAGACACAACATTCCCCGTTCCCACCCGAGGCCGTGCAGGGCTTGGCTCCCACGGGGCCTGGGGGTGCCCAGGGGGTGCCCGTGGGACGGTCCTGGCTGTCCCCAAAACACCCCCCTGGGACCACGACATGCTGCCAAACACCGTCCTGCGCTGGCTTTGGTGTGTGGTCCCTCGGCAGCCCCCTCCGGCCTGTTGGCTTTTGGAAGGATGCACCAGAAGCTTTAATTCTGAGTTTCCTTCATCCACAGGCGACAATAAGTTCAGTTTCTGTTTGTGCACACTCTGGTACGTGCTGTCGTGCAGCTGATGGGCCTTAAATTCACACTTTGCTGCAGGTATGGGTCTTTCAAAAGGGTTTACGTTACTAAAGGCAGCAAGTCACAAAATAAAACCACTGTTGCAAGTATCATTTGAAGTTAATCCCCACATAATCCACAGTAAATATTTATATGCAGGACCAGAGTGGCTGGATTCGTTTACAGTTAGAAATTGTTGGAGAGAGGATTCGATATAGATTAGTCGGCTAATCTGCTGTAATCTGCTTAAAAAGCAACCAAAAATGGGTTTTCTTTCACTGGATCAGGTTGGCCCCGCGTGCGGAGCAGCTTCAGGCGGGGAACGGATCCCAGCACAAAAGGGCATTTCCCTTGTGGGTGCCCAGCGCGGCACAGCCAGGAATTCCCTTTTCTGCCTCAAAGGAGGGGGCAGCCACGGTTCCCCCAGGCTGGGGCCAAGGTGGGGATCGGGCTCCTCTCTCCCGTTTCCTCACCGTGGGGTTTCAACTCCCTCCCCCGGGGACAGATGGACTTTGATGAGGCACCTGAATTTATTCTGGTTTATTTTGCTCCCCCCTCAGGAGGAGCTGAGGGAGCTGCCTCCCCACCCCTGAGCTAACGGGCAGCAGCCTGATGCTTTGCTTGATGCTTCTCGTATTTTCACAGAGTGGTTAGAGTCAGAAGGGGCCTTAACAATCACCTCGTTTCGGGGTGGGGGGGGGAAATCAGCCCGTATTCTCTACCCACAGCTCAACTTTGCTCACAAGGGAATCACAGCTCAAGGTGGAAGAAGGTTTTAGATACTCACTGTGCTTCACAGAAGGTCTCTGGCTGACCTGGGCTCCCAGGGGACCCGTGTGCTCCCTCCGTGCAGGGGCTACAAGGCTCAGCCTCAGGTCTCCAATAGCCCAAGGAGTTAAGGGCAAGGCCCGGGGGGGCAGACCTGGGGAACCCTCCCCCTGGTCAAGGGACCAGCTCAGCTGCGAGGTTCGTTTCAGCACGAACGGTGGTGACGTCCTGCTCGGTGGCTGTTCCCAACCAGGCAGAGGCCACAGAGAGATCCCCCTGGGACCCATCCCCGGGGGGATGCTCACACAGAGGTGGCTGTGCTGGGACAAGGCTGTGGGGTGGCACAGGACAAGCCCCCTGTGCTTGGTCCCTCCAGGAGCCAGGTGGGGAACAGCCCTCCCACAGGAGAAACGAGCTGAAACGACCCTCCCTGGGGCTGTGCACCAGGACTCTTTTTATTTCCCATTTACCCACCACACCTGGGGGTGACCAGGTGGCCATCAGCAGAGCCCGTGGCCAGGGAGGATGGGGTTGCTGGTTGTGATCCCCAGCTCCTCTGCACCCAGCGTGGGGCAGAATGGGCACCCCCTCCCCTGCTTGGGCTGAGAACCATGAACTCAATCCCGGGCCAAGAGCTGGGAGAGGGCGGGATGCTTTGAGGGACACGTGTCAGGGATGAGAACCATCGTCTCACGGGGGTCCGAGGTACCGTCTGCTGGATGCTCCTGGGCATCGTGTCAGCGGGAGAGCAGCTGGTGATGGTGCCCGTCAGAGGGGACCTACAGACTCATCCCAGACCCTTCGGCCTCACCAAGAGCTGCAGGAACCGTGTGTGGGGCCACGACTCTTCCCCCCGACTGCGGGACCGAGAGTGGGGCTTCTCCATCTCCCAGGAGCCAGCGCCAAGAGCTGCAGGTTCTCCTCCCCCGGCCCAGTCACCCTCCCGCGAGTTAAACTGGGACCAGTGACCGCCTCCCCGCTCGGTGGGCCTGGAGATCAGGGGAGACGCTGGGAAACTCTCTGTGGAATAAATAACCCAGCGTCGGCGGAGGCAGCCAGAGCCTTCTGCCGGGCAAATCGCTCGGCTGCCCCCGCCCGAGAAGGAGAAACGGTCCCTTGTCCTTTTCCAGCTGCTGGGCCTGTTCCTCCCGCTGGAAAGAAATGGTGGGAGGGTTTGGCCGGCACGATTCGTCCCCACGTTCGGTGTGAAGTCGCCGCGCCCCCCAAAACACAAATGAAATAGGAGGAATCACCCCGTGGTTGGTAAATGCACGGCAAGGGGACAGAGCCGCTCTGTGGCCACATGAATCCCACACACGTGGAGGAAGGCAAAGCCACTATTGTGTGTGTCCTCCCCCAACGTCACAGATCCATCTCACTGTCTCCCCAGTTTGTCTGGAAAATGCCCACTGCATGGTACTGTACGTCGTGTTTCACTGCTATGCACCATGATGGCTTCCAGGGGAACAATCGCCGCGCTTGTCGTCTAAGGGCGACACAAAAGTGCTTTCAAATAATAACAATACATTTGCTGTATGAAGAGGATAAGGAGTAGCCACTTCCCAGAAAGGCTTGGTTTCCCCAGAGCCAGGGGTGTGAACATCCAGCAGCAGCCGCCGGTGGGGAGAAAGGCCCTCCTTCATCTTCCATCCAGGAGAAAAGCCCTCCTTCATCATCAGTCCAGGAGAAAGGCCCTCCTTCATCATCAGTCCACACATCCCATCTCCCAGCCCCAGCTCTCCCAAGGAGCAGAGGCTCTGAGCACCCACCAAGGAGGAGGTGACTGACTGACCCCAGGCCTGATTTATCCCATCAGGGGCATGGTTTTTTGGAGCAAATCAGCTCTTTTGGCTGCGAACCGGGGCGGTGAGTAGAGAAGGAGCCGCGCTCTCGCAGCCCTGGCTCCCAGGGATCAGGCAGCATCTGCCAATCCATTCACACTGCTGGCCCCGGCGGCCCGTGGCTGCTCTTCCATGTTGGGAGACAGTTTGGACTGGAATAGGAACAGTCTTCTTGGGTTAAATTATTATTTTTTTCCTCCGGGAGAGCTCATGACTCTTTTTTTAAAGAGAACCCTGTGCACTGAAACGTGCCCCAGCTCCGGTGGTCGCTGGGCAGAGGAGATTCTTGGCGCCGACTTTGCAGAGAATGACATGAAAATAGAGATGAAAAGGGGGGAAAATAGAGATGAAAAGGGGGGGTGGAGCACTCGGGGTGCATTTCCCCACGTGCTTCTGGGCTGGGAGGCGGAGGAGGCCCAAGGAGCCGCTCCTGCTCCGCTCCCCTTTCCCAGGCAAAGGCGCAGCCCCTTCTCTAAGAGCTGAATCCAGGTTTTGTCAGACATCGGAGGAACTGGAGCCCGATCAAGCACAAAACACACCCTCAGCCTTCCCAAAAATACCAGATGGCTGCCGGTGCCAGCTCCCCTGGCCAGGCGTTTGGGAGAAGGGGCCAGCTCGATGTGCGAGAGAGAAACTCCGCTGAGGAGCAGAGCCACTGAGAGACCCGAGGAGGAGGAGGAGGAGGAGGAGGAGGCAGAGGGACGAAGCCAACACATTCCCGTAACATGGGATTTTCAGGGCTCTGCACACACATCCAAATATGTTCTCCTTCTCCAGAGGGACGTGGGACCTCCAGAAGCGACTCTGGCTTCGGAAACACGAGTTTCTGAGCCATCGGGTGCATCTGAAGGCAGTGAAAACGAGCTCCAGCCAGAGCTGCCAGATCATTAGAAACAAATTAAAAAAACATGCCTGGGAGCGCCAGAGCAGATAATTCCTCCCTAAATGGTGAGCTGGTCTTGGGAACGCCAAGTGTGAGCTTCTAAACTGGTCAGTGCTCACTGGGACACCGGAGTGACAGCACCTACTGCTCTGTCTGGGGTGGACAGAGTCCTTGGGAACCCTCCTGCAGCCGCGGTGGCCACGTGTCCACGTGGCACCACAGTGACCAGCAGGTGGTGGGACCCCTGCCTCGCTTTAAGGAGGTCATCGTGGCTTTGTCTCTGCACAAGGGAATGTTCTCTCTCTTGGCTGCCACACAGAACTGTGGGCAAAGGACCGAGGGGATCTCCTCCATCAACAGCATCATGGTGACAACCTCCACCAACAGGTCAGCGAAAGGATTTAAGCACCATTAGCACCATTTTGGACTTAGAATGTGGTGGACACACCTCCTGCAACCTTCCTGACAGAAGAAATGTCATCCTTCCTGTGGTAACACCACTTCTGCAGACAACCAACCGCAGCAAAACTAAACCAGCAGTCAACAACCAGACTGGTGTGCACTGGGACTACCTGGTTCTCTGCAACAGCTCTGGTTCCCCACGCCCCCTGAAGAGGGAACACGGTGCTGGACTGTCCTTGCTTGAGGATCAAGGACTCACAGGGTTCAGGTGACTCCACGGCCTCAAGCCCCCATCACCATAAAGCAGTGGGAAAGCTCAGGAGAGCTCATAGTCATCTGAGACACACACCAGGGCCCAGTCAGCCACATGGGTCTCGTAAAGAACCCGGAGCTACAATTAGTTTCTATTAAAAACAACCAAAAAAGTCCTTTTCTTTTGTCTCGGGAGTCCCAAAATGGCTGCAACACAATTAAAACCAACCGAAAAAAGATGACAATGAGGAGTGGTGAGATGCTCTTTTCTGGGGAGCGTGGGCTGGTAACGTCCGTCTGGAAGAACCTCAGAGAGAGTGGTCACTTTTGATTACTACATAATGTGAGTAATTCTCTGGAAAGACGCGTCCTTCCCGCCTGAATCATAGCAAAAGGGGGAAAAATAACACACTCCAAAAATGGAAAGCTGGGCAGCCCTTGGATGCCGGGAGCCGCCCAAGATTCCTGTGTGGGGGCCACCACAGAGAATCACAGAATTGTCTGGGTTGGAAGGGACCTTTCAGATCATGGAGTCCAACCATCAACCCAGCACTGCCCAAACCATCACTAACCCTTTGCACCATGTCTGCCCGGCTTTTAAATCCCTCCAGGGGTGGTGACTCCACCACTGCCCTGGGCAGCGTCTGCCAAGGCTTGACCACCTTTTCACGCAGGACATTCTGGGGGGACGGCTGCAGCACCACAGCCAAGCTTGGACCACAACACACCTACTGGTGTGGCCACCCCAAGCTCTGGTGGGTATCGCAGACAGTGTGGCACTAACAACATGCTCAAGGCCTCTTCCTCACCCAGAAGCCATCCTCTCCATCATCCTCATGCATGAGGTGCAGGCGGTTCCTTTGGAGGCTTGGCCTTCTCTGAGAAGTTTGTCCTCAGCGTAGTTCTTGGCCAGTCCATCACACGAACAGGAGCCATGGCAGCAGCACAGAACATCGCTGGTGCCAAAAACGGCTTCAGTCCCAGGGCAGCTGGACTTCTCAAAGTCTAGGCATGGCCAGAAGTTGAGAGGAAGGATTGGGACAGGCCCCCTGTGTGGTGGGACCACAGGTTTTGTGGTATTGGGATGAAAAGTAGCAGCAGCGGTATCTGAGCAAGAGCCTGTTGTTCCCCAGGTCCTGGTGCTGGAGGTTCAGGGCTCAGGGTCCCCATGGCCAGCGAGGAGGCAGCTGCCATGCTTCACGTTCCACATGTGCTTCAACTGCCTAAACTGGTGTCTACACAACAACACAAAGGCCTGAGAGACACCTTGAGCCCCTGTTACTTTCTGGAAACATAGAGGGTTACATTTAAACAGAAAAAATTATTTTTCCTCATGCTCATCCTCCAGAAAACCAGTTTGGGTTTCACAACTCTATACAGCACTGGGATTCTGGGTCTATTTTTTGCCCCTTTGCATCTGATTTATTTTCAGTAGAGTTCACACATTTTATGATACGCAGATTTTAACTAGAACACGACTTCTATTCAAACAGACTTCCAGCAGTAATAAACCCACAACCCACAACAGAATGTAGAAGAATTTTATTCATATCGTAATCCTGTCCCATCACCCACTGCAAATATTACAATTATCTTTATAATGTCACCAGAGATCATTTTGTTCCACTTAAAGCACAGGAATCCTGGTGTTAAACGGTCACACTTCTCTTGAAATTGCTTATACCAGAACCATAATTTGAACGTATTTTTCCATGAGCTGTAAAGGTTTAAAGCAAAGAAATCTCCATGGTGTGTGTGCTCGAGGGAGTTCTAAACAGAGAGGCTGATAGTTGGTGTTTAACCAGAAATGTCTATCTTGCACATTATGTGAAACACTCACAATTTCATACCAATACAACAGAAACACGACAGGTAAAAGAACGCACATGAGTGACTGGTAACTTTGAAAAAATCATTTAAAAAAACCAAAATTGCACAAGAGAATACAAAACCTGTGAAGCAAATCAGAAAGTTTGGCAACTGCATAACACATTTATCCCTGGACACACCGGGGCTCTGCGGATAGAAACGGGCTAAAAAAGGCCAGTGGTTGTACTTAATAACACACGCAAGAAGCAGAACAGAACTGTAATAAATAGCAGCAAGGAATGGACACGGAGAGGAGCACCGAGAACACGCTGGAATTCAGGAGGCACCTCGAGGCGAGGAGAGAGGCCTGGAGGTGAGGAGCAGCTGGTTCCCCAAGACCCAGCTCCTGGAAAATTGGGCCCTCGTGATGGGAGCTGAGAGGAAAGTCCCACCTTAGTTCAATTCCAAAGAAAAAAAGCACATTGTGTGTCCCCTGGAGTAATTTTAGCCATATTCTCCACTAACACCTCTCGTTTTGGGAGGGAGATTGCTGCCTTATTTCCCAGCATAAATTTTGGGATGAAAAAGGTAGAGAGTTGGGATTTGCTCAGAAGAGCGTGATCCCGGGGAGCCTCGTGCCCCAGCTGGAAGGTGTCAGGGTGGCTCAGGGAGCTGAGGCACCGGCCTGGCTGTGTCAGCACAGAGAGGTTCTCCTGCACAGCAAAAGCTTCACAAAGAATAATCTACACATTCATAATCCATCGCTGCGGAGCCGGGTCTGGACCAGAACGAGCTCCGTTGAGGAGCAGACCCGTGTCCAGGCTGTGGGACCTGCCAGCGAGGGGGCTCATCCCCGAGGGACTGGGGCTCTGGGAGCTCCTTGCAGGGTCCTGGGGCCTTTCGAGATGCAACACGTGTCTGCTGGAGGAGAGGTGGCATTTCTGAAGAGATTTCGTGAAGCTTTCAGAAAATGCTAAAAAGCCTAAAATTTAGGGATACGCTGAAAGAAAGGCATTTGAATTTAATGAATTGGACCTTACTAAAACCAAACTGCTGCTGGTGTCCACCTGGCCCCACCTCAGCAGCGTTTTGGATGATATCCAGAGAGGTGGTGGGGACACTGCTGCAGAGAAATACGTTTTGAAGCCCACTTAATTCAGCAGAGAAGGTCCTGTTGGACTTTTGAAGGACCGAATGGAAAACCTAATTTTAAAAAAGCTGAGGATAAATAACTTAGGTCCTCCAGGCTCCATTTGAAGTCTCCCTAGACTTTGTTCCTTCACCAGAAGACCAGAGCAGGCTCTTTGCCTTGGCGTGTCCTACACAGCAGCCCTGAAAGGAGGAGAATGGCCCCAGTATCTGAGCCACAAGCCAGGTGACTCAAAAGCTTCCCTCTTCCCTGCCTTACTGGAATGATCAAAATCTTCCTCCAACCTTCACTGGGTGACTACCACTTGCCCCGTGGGACTGCAGGAACCTCCAGTCCACCACCAGGGAAAAGTCTTGTAGAAGTGACAGGCAGAGGGACATCGCTTGGTCAAAGGAGCTTGAGAGAAGGCAAGTAAGACCAACTTCAAAGATAATAAGGGAAATAGAAATTCATCTGAATTTTAAATAGTTAAAAACAGAGTTTTAAGCTTTTTGATCCAACAACAAGTACACACCTTGCCTGCCAGCCAAGAGCCTAACCTTCCCTGAAGCCAGTCTTGCCCAACCAGTTGTCTTCCTGCTTAGACGATACATGAGATTTGAGCTGACACCCAGGACGTGACATAAACGGAAAAAATACACATAAAATGCACATCTTTAATTTTCTTCTTCACAAAGCCATGGAGCCGCACAGCGAGAACTGACGTGCAGAGGGTGACACGATGGCAGCTTCCCGGGAGGAACCGTTCAGACGGTGAGGGAAATGAAGCTGTTGTATCTCTGGATGTTCCTCTTGAGGATTTCGGAGCAGGGCCCCAGCACGCGTTCGAAGCGGGGCCGGTCCAGCTTGACACACTTGAGGGGTCCACGGGCCACCACGGTGGCAGCCCGGGGCCGGTTGAGCAGCAACGCAATCTCACCTGGAAACGGGGGACAAACAGGCTCTGGCACACCTGCAGAGGGTGCCTGTCACCCTGTTCCTTTGGGTGTAGAACATCTCCTTTAGGTGCCTCCTGACAGACACTTCACACGATTCTGCTGACAGCCTGCACATGCATAATGCAGGTGTGTAAAACGCCTTTGAAAACAAGCGCTTTTCAGAGCGTTTTGCTGGTTCTGGGTCTGTCTCCTGTCAGCTGCGTGGCTGCAAACCAAGGGTGGCTTCAGCTCCACTCTCGTCCCTCAGCATCGCTGGCCTACGCGTCACCCCGCGCTCGTAAGAGCAGAACGCTCATTAAGACAATAATTACTCAATAACACCCCACGCACCTATCTTTCTGAGCCATAGGTAAGTGGAGTGAATGAATAAGTATTTTTCTTACCAAAATAATCCGAAGGACCGAGTCTCCCAACTTCCACGTACTCCTCGTTGTCCGACCGGCGCTGCAGAACGGAGGCGGTGCCCTGGGGAGAGGAAGGAGCACCAGAGTCAGTCGTCTGCTCTTAAAACTCTTAGAACTTTAAAAAGCACCAAGTCCCGAGCATTTCCCCTCGCCTGTCGCACTCCTTGAGCTCTGCTGTGGGAGAGATGGTGATTCCAGACGATTCCTGACAGATCAGCGCAAGGAATCAAAGGATTAAACAGAAGTATCTATCGGGATGGCAAATGACTTCTCTCTGACGCGGCTCACACAGAAGAGAAGAGGAACAGGACACAACTCAGCAACTCCTGTTCAACTCACACACATCATGCTGTGCCACTGTAGGCCGCAATATAATTAAAAAATATATTGAAAACATAATTCTGGGTGGATGCAGAACCTCACAAGAGATGCAGAAAAGATTCACGTCAAGAGGAGTAAAAAGGCAATTTTCCCAGTCACAATCCCGGGACATGATTTTGGAAGAGAGCGACCAGAGCTTCATCCTCACCTGATCACTCCCTGGGTCTGTCCCTGAAACGGTGGGTAAAAGGGATTTTTTAATGCTCCTTGCAACAAAGGGTGATTTTTTGGGGGTGGTTTTGCCCCGGCGTGGCCTGTAGTGATGTGGACACCTGCGAGTCGGTCGCTGCAGAGATGGAATGTGCCTTGTCTCTGCTGCCCTTAATAACCGCTGGGCTCGACACGTGCTAATACATGTCAAAACTCAGTTACAGCCTATTTCAACCTTCAAAGGGGTTTTACAGGCAGAAATATTCTAACCTGGAGGAAATCTTAAATTATTGTGGCATAAAGCTTTTGTAGTGAAACAGAGAAGGTAACTGCTTTTCTGGAAAAAAATAACAGTAACATATGAAATTATCTCCTGAGTCCAAACCAAAAAGCAGAGGGAAAGGCAAAATGTTAACATATTTTGATTTTAACTGAAATTTAAAAGATTTTTAAAAGCCAAGATTATAAATAGACCAGAAAGGCATTTCTGACAGTGCAGCTGGAGAGCATCTGCGTTTCCACAATAGGATCTTCAGGTTGGACAGGACTAAATGAGGGCTGACCCTGCCCCAGGTAGGGCAGGAGGGGGGAGACTCGGTAACATGGGCTTTTCTCGAGAGATTGATGCCAGTTTTGGAAACTATCACAGCCCCCCCTGCAGTGGAACATCCATGGCCATCATTTGCTTTCTTCTGCACAAGCACGACAGAGCTGCTGTAATACCCTTGTATTGCATCACCTCCCATTTCATAACAGGGTTATTTTTAAGCCCATACAACTTCATACATTGCTGGGCTGCTCTCGGGGTTAACTGAAGGGCTCTACAAGTGAAGAGGTAAATCTTATTTCTGCTGGATGGCAGGAACCTAAAACAAAAAATGAGATAATGTGGGAGTATTGTTTGATACATGCTAATCAGCTGGTGGTTTTATAGGGACTTGGATGTGTATCAAATTAATCTGGCGTGTTAGAAGTTATAATTTCTCATCTTGCCCATTAGCAGTAGCAGGAACACGTGCTTGGTACAAATCCCTGGAAATGGGACTGTCAGCACGTTCACCACAACGTGTGTGAGCGAGGGCACCTGAACTGGGCAAAAATAAGCCAAAGACACGGGGGAAAGTCAGGTTGGGTCTTTTGGGAGGTTTTTTTGGGGGGGTTTATCTACCATTAAAACTTGCCATGCCCATAAAGCTTTCCCCAGCAAGTGCAGGGCCATCCACAGAAATAACTGGAAGAACTGGATACAAGAAAGTTATTTGGTGCCTGTCAAGTTTCCAGCAAAAATTCCTTATCCTTGATATAACTAAACTGTTCCGCCAAAGCTGCTGTTTTCCAAGATCTTCCAGTAAATGTGCAAGATCTGAAAAGGCACAGATAGTGTAACGAGTTGTGACATTCACACTTACTGCAGGTTTTCAGAGCAAACCCGCCTTCGTAAGGAGCGTTGTTGGAAATACCCCCCCGGGACCACCCCCAGCCCCGGGGCCCTCTCTCCTCCAGACCCGGCTCAGGTGCTGCTCCCGGAGCCGCCGCCATCCTTAGTGCAAGGGAGCAGCTTCACAACCGCGTCCAGCCCCCGTCCTCCTCCCCGTCCCCATCTGGAGCCTGGCAAAAACCTAACCCCTTGACCCAAATAGCTGTCTGCAATCCATGTCTCCAGTCTCTTTCCCAAAACTTTTATGACAGATGTTTTATTACATAAAGCAAACAACAAAAAAAAAAACTCCCCCCCAAGTAATCCCATCGCCCGCCCGGGTCCAAGGGCGAAAGGACTCTGCTCCCCAGTGCCCGCCGGGAGCAGGTTGCCGTGAAGGCAATCACAGCATCAAGCAATATTGCTTTCATCTCCCCAAGTGTCAGCTTTTATTGTGGCTAATATTTCTTTGACGGGGTCCATATGATATAGGACTCCAATAAGTCAGGCTTCTGAAGCAATTTCTTCCACTGTTCCACTACAGGCGGCCTTTTTCATCCAAGAAACACCATGGTATCTGTTGGAGGAGGACAGATGTGTCTGGCCTCCACAATAAACACTTGGCTTGGCAGGATAAAGCAATGCATATTCCAGATACATATTTTTCCACTCTTGTTTTAACAGTCACACAGGCTTTTCCCCTTGCCCAGCGAGAACAGGTCTATCACGGAGCAAAAGAAGTTTCCTGAAGCCCTGAGAGCGAGGACCCAGATGCAAGATGTGATTGTGGCCTCTGGCTGCACAAGCCACCAGCTCCACGAGTGCATCCTGGAGCATTGTCCCAGTGACCTTCCCGGGAAGACTGTCCACACCACGGAACAAAGAAGAGGTATTTATAATTATCTATCTGTCTATCTGCACTTTACGTAGCTTATCTCTGGAAACAATGCTATTCTAACTCCATTAGAGGAAGAGCCCAGTTGTACACAACCAGCGTAACCAGAGCGAAAATAATACAGAAATAAAATAATACGGAATAAAATAAAATAATAGAGAAAAAAAATACAGAACAATCCTTTGTTACTCATATACTTAACGAAGCTGTCACACTAAATGAATTTGGTGCTGACCTCTACCCTTGCTCATGGCTGTGTTTCTTTTTACTTGTCAAATATTTCCGACGCAGTTTCTGCGCTTTCTGTCCTTCTTGTCCTTTTGTCCAAACTCTCCCTCTCACCACGCTACGACCAGGTAAAGCCTCCTGAGCCCTGTCCCGGGAGGGGAGGGCAGCACCTCGCAGGGATTCACAGGGCTTATCCCTCCCCCTCCCCAAAATATCGGGTCTTGGTGGGAAAGATTTCCCCGTAGTTGGGATATAAAACTCGGCACGATCCCCGATTTGCGGGATCAGGCTGTTCAGTGCTGCCCAACTTAAAATACTGTCTTGTGTTTTAAAGCCCAGGAGCCAATACCATTGACCTTCTCTCCTCTCCCCCAGGTGAATCCGGGCGTCTTATTGCAAAACCAGCACGGGGAGTGGATCCCAAAGCGCTGTGCCATCGGCACCCCTCGCTCACCCCCTCGGCCACCGCTCCGCAGGGCGCTCAGAGGGACGCTCCGCTCTCCCCAAGGCACCGGCAGTTTGTTTTGTAAGAATTTATGGCTTAGATACGGCACCATAATTCAAGATATTAAAAATAAATTAAGGTTTACAATCCGTGAGCTCCCATCCCCTCCAGAGTAATGAGATTTTGATAGATGTTCCGCTCGGGAACCGTGGGACGCGACGGAGGAGCGAGACAGACAGTGACCCGGCTGCATCAGCACCAGGTTCCCAGGCCTCATCCCACCTGTAATTAAAAACACCAATTGCTTCAGGAGCCCTGTTTTGATGTTTAAGTATGAATCCCACAGCCAGCAGCTGGCCTAAGTAGCCTGGCTACAAAAGGCAAGTGTTCACAATGCTAAAAACTGAAACCCTGTATTTTTCCCCTCAGTTCCAGCTCAGCAGCTCAGTGGTGGACACTGTGGTGGACACTTGGTGGACACTGTGATGTGCCCATGTGAGCTGGGGGTGGGACAGACTGGGCAGCCCCATCCTTTGGACCAATATTGCAATGTCAAATGAGCTCAAAAGGCAGCATTTGAGCAATAATAATAATAATAATAATAATAATAATTTGGGGTACTGTAGTACCCAAACAACCTCCTCCAGGGAGCAGTGCTGCAGAATGTGCCTCCATGTGGCAACAACCACGGTGACAACGTCTGTGGTCACCATTATGTTGGCACCATAAGGTTGGGACCTTAATGTATCATTTTCTTGTTGGCCATAGTTCTCAATATCACTAATGCACATGGCAATCTAGCGAGGACAGAAAGCCCACCCGTACCCAGAGGCACAGATCCTATATCTTACCCCTACAGCCAGGCTGGATCCTATATCTTACCCCTACAGCCAGGCTGGATCCTATACATTGGCCCTACAGCCAGGCTGGACACCAAACCATGTGCTGCAGGGACCAGCTATACCCCACCTGCATGGGGCTATGCTACTGATGGCTCAACTTCCACCCCTTCTGCTACCAAGGCACATCTGTATTCGTTGGGAAGTAACATCCAGACCCAAGAGAGAGGAACAAAGCCGTCTGGAGCAGGCACCAAAATAGCCACAAACATAAAGGTACTTTAAAAAAAATGGCAATCAATCATAAAACCCCAGCGTAGCTTAAACCAGCAGAAACAGCAGAGCCACGGGGCATTTCCTAGGGATACAGGAGAGGCCAGGGTTACGGCCCAGACATGACTACACCCAGCCCCTCATTAATCACGGGGAAACGCCTTTGCCTTGATCGTTTAGCAGTTAAAATCATAGAGGTTTGACGTGGGAAGACCCTTTCAATCATTTGTTCATCCTCCCATTGCGGTATCTCAGACAATCTTCCCCTTCAGTGCTCCTTTGATACAGGCTGCGTTGAGCCCGTGCTGCACCCAACGCCTTCCCCCCGGAGTAAAGGAAATGCTTTTATTAGATGGAAGGAGACCAGACTCAGGTGGAGAGAGCACTAAACCCAGCAAAAAGCCAAAAGCAGCAGAATTTCACTGCACCAACTGCAATTTGCTTCACGCAGGGAAAGCCCTGCAGTACCTCTGCAAAAAAAAATGGGGTTTGCTCGGAGGACAAAAAAAAAGGGTTTTTTTTTCATTAAGCCTTTTCAGTTGTAAGGCTTTTCAGAATCACAACATGAAGTTTTATAGTCTTTTTGACTTCAGAATGTTGCCCCTGAGGCACAGCAGCAGAGCTAACGTCAGGCCAGATCGTGCAGGTGTCTGACAGAGGCGCATCCACGTGTTGGGGGACTCAAGCCTTCATCCACAGCCACCGTCACCCCCCACCATCAGACGGGGGGATGGACACCACGGTGGCCTGCCTGCCACGGTGGTCCCGTCCTTCTCTTCCGTGCCACCAGTTGCCAAGTGGGATTGGGAAGCCTGGGAGGTGGTGACGGAGGGCTAAGGAGAAGCCCCAGCCTGGGGTGGGATTCTCCTTGGCCACTTGTCCTGGCTCCGGGCCCAGAGGGCTGGGAAGCGGTTGCCCCGAGTCCACCCTTTGGGGTCCTTCTGCGTTTTTATCTGTGCCCCGTTCTGGGATTTTAGCTGCCCCTTTGATTAGCCCTCCAGCGGGAAGCAGGTGCCCCCGGTAAAGGTGGGCTCCGACGCCGAGTTTTAATGAATCATCTCAGGGATCCTTGGCCTCGACTAATCAGTAGCTTCTGTGGGAAAACAACCGAATTAATATTCATCCCGGTGCCAGATTTTAAGGAGCGTCCGTGCCAAGCGCCACGGATTATTGGCAACAAGGCCCTGTTTTCCTCCCTCAGACATGTCAGCGTACAAAGCAATAAAAGTCACAAAGGAAAAAAAATGTTGCATTTTAGAGATTCTTTCTTTCTACAAAGCTAGCCATTATCTCTGCTCTCTCTGAAGCCAGGAAACGTCCACTGAGTCAACATAAAAGTGACTCTATAATGGGTTATTCATCAAGTGGGGATATTTGTGCCTGACCTGACAGGGCTCATCTCCTGGCAGCAGACACGGCGGAGCGTCAGCACCTACAGCAGGGGCAGGGGTGGCCCTGGGACGGGGGAGAAACCAGGCAAGAAGTGCTGAACCCCCCTCCCTGCCAGCAAAACCCGCGCTGGCGAAAATCGCTCTGAGCTGTTAATGTTGTTTTACGGCCCAATTACTCCTACCACCATCTGCTCCTCCATGCAAACATTCTGGAGGTGCTGGAGTAACCAGACCAAGCAAAAGGCTGGGGACAGACCTGGCCAGGGCTGGGACCAGCCAGGGCAGCAGCTTCCGAGCAAGAAATCACAGAATGATAGAATTGTCCAGGTTGGAAGGGACCTTTAAGACCATCTAGTCCAACCCTCAACCTCACTCTGATAAAAAACCATCACTAACCCATGTCTCTAAGCACTGTGTCAACCCAGCTTTTCAATACCTCCGGGGATGGTGCCTCAACCACTTCCCAAGGCTTAATAACCCTTTTCCATGTAAAAAATTTTCCTAATATCCAACCTGAATCCCCCCTGGTGCAACTTGAGGCCAAACTTGTAGCTCCAAACTCGGAGCAAACCAGGGGGAAGGAGAGAAAGGAGTTTATGGTGGAGACCAGGAAAATCCCCGCCTGAGAAGCTCTCCTGAAATCCTTTCAGTTGTGTATTCAAAGGACCAAATTCTGAAATTCAGAAGGAAAAAACTTAGGAGTTCAAAGCTGCCCCTTCTGAAGGACACAGCAGAGAGCTTCGTGTGCTCCACCAAACCCACACTACACAGAGAAGGAACAAGCCCTACGGGACACGTTCTTTCAGCAAATCTGCAAATCTCACTGGGCTCTTTGCAGAGGAGGGACAAATCCACCCCAGTAAGGGACAGCTTTAACTCGGTGCAGTGAAAGGGATGAACTCCAGCAGGGATTGGGAAATTCTCCATTCCTCTTCCTCCAGGTGGGACACCACTGTGTTTCAATCCTGTTTACACTGCGGTGTTTTTGCTTAGAGCCGGAGAAGCGCTCCTCAGGAGGGAGCTCCTACTCCTGAGACAGCAGATGCCTTTAACTGCAGTTTAGATTTAACGTGCCTCGGGCCATAAACTTCTTGGTGGTGTTGACTAAATGCTCTGAATCAGGGCTTGTGAGCTCAGCCCTCAATGCCAAAGGAGCTTATAAGGATCCTGAGAACCTCCTGAGAACCTGGCACTGCTCTCCTGACTCACCCCCAGAGGTATTTCCCCACCTGGGAACCGCAGAGTTCCACGGCAGGAGGACACCGCCGGGCAAGACGAAAGAGAGAGGAGTCAAAGCATCAACCATTCCTTAAAGCAAGCGTGAGCTAAATAAACACTCCCAGGCTGTCTTGGGCACAGAGAAAACACAGCACTCTGCTTTACTCTGCTTTTCATGAAAATTCCAACGGGGCAGGTATATATTAAGAATGAACCTGCCAATTGCTAACTTTGGGTTTCACCTCCCTGTGCACCAAACGATCTCCCAGATCTCCACGTATGCTCTCGTGGTAAGAGGCCAGGGTGTGGCTCTATTTCCAGCGTAAACTTCAATTTTATGGGTTTACAAATCAGATGTTTTAAATTACAGCTGAATGAGACTGGAGACTCCTACACAAGTTGTCATGTCAGGAGCGAACCGGGGAAACATTCACAGGCATTTTTTTTGCGCCGGGTATGGGTGTGCAGGGAGAGTTATGAAAGGAGGAGAGGTTGGGAAAACTGCTTTTAAGTCTTGGAGAACAGTTGGGGAACGCTGCACCCTCCAGGTGGATTGGCTTCAAGACCTCAGGTTCCTGATGTCCCAGGGACAGAGGGTAGCACAGAGTCGTGCCTGTACCTCCTGGTGCTGGCACGAGCAGCGCTCCCCATGGCAATGTCCTGGGAGACCATTGAAGCCATGGAAGCACATGGCTCCTCAGCTGCCACGTTCCTCCCCCGGGACTCCGATAGCATCATTCCTGGGACGGCTTTTATGCTGCAGCTAAGGATCAGCAGTTCTAGGGCTGCTTTCCAAGAGAAGACAAATCCTTTGAACTGTGTAGCCAAAGACACTGCAAATGTTCCTCTAGCCAGTAAATAATCTTGGAGTTTTAGGACTTGCCAACCTTTGATTTATGAGAGACTTTTATAGAAAAATTCGGGCATAAACAAATTTCAGTCAGCAGTACAACGCGTGAGTGACTTCCACATAACCTGCAGTCAGAAAACAACACCCATCATTTTTGGGTGGTAAAATTTAACATAAAGGCACAAGGATGGTCTGTTGATGCATTAGCCTGGGATTCTTCCATATTAGCCCTATGGCTTCTCCGCCTTAGACGTTCCATGAGCCACATCATGAAGGTCCACTGGGGACCATGAAGGTCCTTCAAGGTCCCCAATTCCCATTGAGTGTCCCTAGCAGGAACAAAGAACTATCTTAGTTCTTATACCTCTGCTTAGAGCACAACATGCAATAGGGAGGTTGCTTCACACACCTCATTGCAGGGGTGGAGCATGGAGAAACCCCATGAAGTTCGGGAGATGTTCACCTAAGACAGATAAGCAGCTAAGATAAAATAAGCTGGTTAAAAGTTTACCTGTACTACATACCACAGTCGTTATGACTCTCAAAATTATTTGGTCATATGACTGTCAATCCAGGTGGGAATTTTTTTTCCATGACAAAATATTGGCTACCTCCATGGCTTTTCCATTGGCTTCCTACCCATCTGACTTCTTTTTTTTAAAAAGCTTCATTTTCATAATATCAAAGCTAGAGGATCTTCATGGGGCTAGAGAAGGATGAGGCAACAGGACTTCATTCCGACTGTGGACGCAAGATTGAGTCATGACTGGGTTTAACAGTATTTTTTTAACTGTACATTTTTAAACTATTATACATTATTCTCCAGTCTGCGGGTTCATAGCAACTCACTGAATTTACATACAGTTGTCCTGGTTTCTGCCACAAACGAGGAACAAAATCTGCAAAGTTCTAAAATAGACTAGAAATATTGGCTAATCTGAAGTTTCACCAAAATTGTGAAGAAAACGCTCCATCGTACATCGCTTCTGAGGGTTCAGACTTTGCAGCATTTACCACAGGTCGCTGCATTGCGGGGCCAGAGAAAGAGTGGGAAGAAAGGGCCAAAAGCTGGAGTCACTGGTGGGTCCTCCATGGCTGGTGGGAAGAAGAAGGGGAGCAGCCAGTTGCTTCCTATGGAACACTGTCCCTTTCCGACAGAGATGAGGGTACATCCAAAATCACCTGTAGCTGGATGTGCCGTGTATCCCCAGCCTGATCCACTGCCCACACAAGTCAAAGTTTAACAAGAGCTGGACTAAGCTGATGTTTTAGTCCCTTTGACTCAGCAAAACACTCCACTTCCATCCCTCGTCAGGATGGGACCGAACCACACACCTCACATGCTACCTTTGAGCTCAGCTGGGCATTACAAATGCCCCCCCGGACACAGAGGAACCAAAGGAAATGCTCTTGCTCCAGCACAACTAGGTGATACCCAGAAAACTGAATGGCCCTTTCCTCTAACAGCTCCATGGAAAACGGTGCCCCTGCAGTTAGAAATAAGGAAAGCAGGAGCCCCCAGTGAGTGGTGGCTCTGTTTATTCGGTGTATTTTGTTTATTAGGTATATTAGGAGTCACTGTAGACTGCCTTTGACAAACATTTTTGCTATCAACAAAACCCCGGTTCCATTAAGCAGTTCAGATTGTAGCCTTTGAAAGTCCTTTTTTAGACAACATTCATCTTCCTAATTAATAATTAATCACACTGTTTTTAAAGAGATTATCAGGTGTGATAGCAGAGTGTGCCTAAGGCAGTGACTTCATTAACCATACGGAAGAAGTTTACTTTGTAGTTCCCCTGCCTGTCGCAGGGGTAGGTGCCAAAGGGGTCTCTCCTGGGTTAGAAAGTCAAAGAGCAACAATTTAGAGCAGGAAACAATCGGGCTATTATTTTTCTTCTTTTCTTTTCCTTCTTAAGGAGCTTTTAAATCATAAATCTTCAGATGCTTGTTGTGCAATTGAAGATTCAAGTCGAGTTTTCCTACGGACGGGCCCAATTCTGCGCAGAGCAGAGAACCCTTCCCAGCTCGGGGAGGACCTTCCCGTGCCCGTTGCCATGGCAGGAGAGTTTACAAACACGCTTCCACCCGAGGAAGAGAGGCTCCATCGCACGCCAGGAGTGTCAGCGGGGCTGGAAACACTGATTTCACCTGCAGGACAGTATCTCAAGTAGGCTCTCAGCAAGAACTCACAGCAGATCCTGCCCAGATTGGAACCGGTTTGTGGCCCTGGCTGGAAATGTCAACAGCAGGATGAAAGCCATCGACCCCCCCTGGGGATTACAAGGCTGTTTTCGGTGTGATCAGCCAAGAATAGTGCTGGACAAATAATCATTACCGATTAATTTGACTCATTTCTGTCAATGAGGCAGCTCCATGCATTAATTCTGGAAGGATTTCTGCACTGTCAATGACAATATTTCTCTTATTTTCCAATTTTGCTGTTCCCATTCCCTGGTTTCAGCACAGATGGATACGTTATGCCTTGTCCCATTAAGCTCTTGCTCACCTTATGAAGTGTCTTTAGGATTATTCCCTCTGATGGGGCATCAGGGAGGGCAACGATCTGCCCACAGACCGGACCAATAACGCAGGGAGACTGAAAATCAGAGCCCTGGACTCTGCCCCCCCTTTGACCAGCAGGATAATAACAAAACCTGCAAATCCCCAGCTTTCTTGAAGTGCTTCTCACAAAGGAGAAGCTTCTCACAAAGGAGTCGCAGAGGAGGGTGCAACGACCCCTCTAACTTAGACTAATCTACAATTAAATGTACTCATTTTTAAAGTTAAAAACAAAAAATCTAATGCGCAACTACTTGATACAATGGGTCCGATTCTCCTTGAATTTTCTCCTGTGAATTATCTTCTATTTTTAGGTCTTTTATTTTTAGGCTGCCGCATGCTATTGCCGGGCAACTCGACCAACTATTAATTGGAAGCTTTTTGCTTCTCAGGCAGTTTTCTGTCTTCGCTCCCTGCACCACTGGATCCAACCTGTCCCGCGAGGAGACGCCGGGCTCCGAGAGCTCCCTGAAAGGACAGGGACTTCTTCAGGGGTGCTGTGCCACCCGAACGGGTTCGAAGCTCAACTTAGAGAGAGTGGTACAAGATCACAACTGCTATTTTTAATACTATAGTCACCACCTTTCTCAGTAACCTTGACAACAGCAAAAAAACCCTCATCTCTTTCCAGTTCCAGAGAGCTACTCCACCAGTCTGAACTACTGCTCGGACTGAAGTCAGTGGCAAAGCACGAGTCGGGGATAAAATCAGCCCCCCTTCAACTGGCATTTCGTTTAAAGGGACTTAATGTTTGCTGGGTATTAACTCTGCAGAGCTCACTCTCCTCTCCAAGCTACCGCTTTAAAACGCTGGCTAAAAATATTCTCCTTATCTGAAGTCAGAGGAATAAATCCTCCCCGCTGCCGGGTACGGAGTGTGGCAGGGCACAACACAACTGCAAATTTATTTGTTAGAAACTCTACATCTGTTAGGATTTACGCTTGCCAAAATATAATTCTTTATGGCAACAATTGTTTCATGGTGCTTAAAGTTTTTCACCTCCGTGCCAGGAATCTCATATGGGATAATTCCATGACCTTGGAATCCAGCAGATACATTCCACATCTGTCTGGTCTGGGAAAGCCCGAGTTTGTTGTGTGAAAACTGGAGTGGGAAAGTAAGACCTGGAAATATCTGAAAATACAGAAACTGCAGCGCTGCTGCTTTTTTCCTTTTTTTTTTTTAATTACCACTTTCAAGTGCAGTAAATCAACCTCACAGGAGTGGTTACTCTGCTTTTGTTAAGCCGACATTCGCTTCTGAGCCTATCTTCAAATTAAGGAATATGGTATAAACATTAAAATAATTCTATCTCTGGAAAAAATCACAGCCTTTAAATATTAAACCTAAACCTTGTTGAAGGCTGCTTGAGATTTAAACGGAAAAGCACCCAACCTACTGCAGGTAAACACCTTACTGGGGATCTAGGATGGCAGAAAAGCTGTAGCTGTCCTGCAATCTCAGGGTAGCACTTTCTTATTATACTTTTTTAACAAAAAATGAACCATAACCAGCTTTGTGAGTAGTGAACTTTAAAGCCCTGCATTCCTGTGACTCTTCCCCATCCACATTTTCTGTTATGTTAATAATTTGGCTGCAGCCACGGGGCAAGGCAGCATCTCCGTGCACACCCTGCGCCCCCAGTAACCTGCACCCACTCCCACCTCTGCAGTGCTGGAGACAGGAAGACAGACAGAAAGCCACAAAAATGAAGGTTATACTAAGAAAAGAGAAGAAAAGGTGAATGTGTTTGCTTGACAAAAGAGAGAGACTAAATATTTTTGTCCATACAGGCTGATATTCCTGGTTTAAAGCAGGAATTGCTGTTCTGATCATCACCAAAGCTGGAAATCTCCCTTTCAAAGGGTTTCATGGTTGTACTTCAGTCTGCAGATCCTGAAGGTGCCACTTCACTCCTGCCTTTCTGCAGGACCAATACACTTAAAATATGGTATCCCAAAGGGATGTCACGGAAATGAACGAGTAATTTATGAAGGTCATTCAAAAACTGTGCTAATAATTTAAAATCCACATGTAAGTCCTGTGTCTCTTGGAGAAGCTTTTATGATAAGAGTCACGAGATCCCACTTGGAACCAGCATTTGGGATGCTGGTGCACCAAAGCTTTGTTAATGGGTAACTGGTTTGTCTAAGGCATGCCATGAAAGACCACGGTTTGTAATAAATGGGTGCCTTGCCCCAAAATTGCACAGCAAAGCTCAGTCCTGCCGGGCAGGAGTACTCTAAAGGAGGCTGCATTCAGCTGATGTATGAATCCTCTCTGCATCTCTAACAGCCCAGCAAATGGGCTGCTACCAGAATGTTTTGGAGTTTAAGTCCACAAACATCAAAAAACACATGAAAGAAGCTAATGACTTTTCAACATATTGTGGCAATGAAACAGCCAAAACTCCTCTCAACCAGTTTGTAGAATAACATGTTCCTGGCGGCTCGTGTCAGCTCTCCTGCAGAAAAGTTTAATGTCAGAAATGTAAACTCTTGTGAAATGAGGCTTAAAATACAAAGCTTAAAGTATGTGTGAGCGGGTAGAAATGCTACTGCAGCACAAGAAATAGTTGGTGCTGGATGTTCGCTCTTTAATGCAGAAAATTATAGGCAATTTTCAAAGTGCAAAACGATGTCAGATTTATAGTGGGAGGGTGAGGAGAGCAGATACTTTATGATTCTGCTGTACGTGGTGCTAATGCGCCTCTCCCCGTCCAAGTCTTAACAGCTGTTCCATCAAGAGGGGGAAAATAAAGGCCCTGGGTATTTCTGAAGCAAGCTGCCAATTTTCCACATGGGATTCGATGGCTAAGAAAACCAGGTTTTCCTTGTCTCACGCTGCTGCAAGGAGTAACAGGACGCTTAGTAACACTACTAGAAATACAACTTTTTCTTATTTTACTAGGTATCTTGTTAATGAAAAAAAAATCCCTATGGAGTCATTAGTCCCTTTTATTTGAACACTGTTGTTTGGAAGGGGCACTGCTCGTCACACGTTTAAGCTGTACAATCTACAGGTGGAGATATTTGCACCAGCAATTCTTTGAGCATCAGAAGAGAAACCATGTTCATAAATGAGGTATGGATTTCAGCAGCAGCATCCCACACTCGGGAGGAAAGAAAGAGTGAAATATTAAGTGTCAGATATTGATTATGAACCAAATTCTGGCTGCCTTGCATAGAGGCAACCCTGCAAAAATTCAGAGATAAGGAGCAAGCAAAAGAAGAGCACCCAAAGCCATGGGGGCTGTCACCCTCTGTCACCTGAGTGGGACAGGGGTTCTTTCCTTCTAAATCCCACCGGGACACAGCAGCCTGAGGGAGCCGGAGACGCACCCTGGGGCACCAGCAGCCCCCTCCCATCCATCTGACCCACCTCCTGCCTCGGTGAAGGTTCCAGGTCCCCGCCAGCCCCTGTGCCACCATTGCCAGATGTTGGGATTTGCGCTTGAACTGCCACCACAGCCAGATGTTGTCATTCCCAGGCTATGGATCTGTGTATCAACACTCACAGCTGGGCCTGAAAAGCTCCTATGTCAACACATACACAATGATGCCCTAATTCTGGCTTGTTACTCTGAGTCCCACTGATACTTCTCTATGACCTGCTGTATCACAGTGCCTGGGTATGAGATACTGAGGGTCCAAATATTTATGCCAGAGAGGGAGGAAAAACCCTGTCAGCATCTGTCTGTAAAGGTAGATGGTGGAACTAAAGTGTCCCAAAAAAATGTCAGCGTTTTCAGCTGCCTGAGAGATCCACCCGCCTGTGTGAGAGCAAACAAGAACCCAGCTCAGCCGTTTGGACGGAGTTTAAGGCAAAACAAAGAACAAATGATCCATTTTCAGATCAGGTCTCCACTCCAGTTTACAGATGTTTGTTTGTGATTTCCCCCCGTACATCCCTGTGGGAACAATGATCAATGTCCCATGGGGCTGCCCAGCCCAGGGGAAGTACCTGCAACTTGGAACAAGAAAAATCTCCTGTAGAAAAGAACCTTCAAACAGTCAAGACACCAGACACACCTCAACATTTCACTGTCTTCAATTTACTGGAAATCAGGGATTGTACCACTTAAGACATTTCCACGGAACTGCTGTCTGAATTCATTTGAATTTTGAGTCATTCGCATGGTTGGAGCAGAGTTTATGCTGCAGTAAGAGATTAAAGTGAACCCAAATGTCTCTTAATACACAGTCTTGATCTTTGCCAGGAAATGACAGAGCGTATCAGGATGCCCATCTTACCTCTGTAATAATGAAGAAGTCATCACCAGGCTCTCCCTGCACAACAATCTTTTCTCCATCTTCAAACTGGACGGGTTCCAGTGCATCAGCCACTGTCAGCCGCTCCCATTTGTCCAGGGACTCTGAAATATTGAAGATCATAAAGCTTTATTATAAAAAGGCTCTAACTTTGCCTGAAGATTCATATCTAAACTGACAGCTCTGCTACGCCTGATTCTGTTCTAAAAGAAACACTTCTTTCATCCAGGCACTTTGCACGAACCTCCAGTTGGGAAACATGAATGTATTTGTTCATTGTGTCTTAGACTTTACTAATCGCCCAGATAATGATCTTACAAGTTGGCCAGGAAAAGTTGGCCAGGGTTCCCCCACCTGCGATGTGATCTGATCTCTGTGGGGACGGGAGCAGCCTCGGAGCTGTGGGGAGACACCAGTGACACAGGAGTGCCCAGGTCATCTCCTACAGCATCCCACAGGTGATGGGGTGACCCCAGGGGTCAGAGCAAGTCCTGCCATCTTCTCATCAGAGCTGCTCTTGGCCAGTTACCCATGGGTGGCAGGTAAGCAAAGAATCATTGGATCATAAATCACAGAATGGTTTGGGTTGGAAGGGACCTTAAAGCCCATCCAGTTCCAACCCCCTGCCCTGGACAGGGACACCTCCCACCAGACCAGGTTGCTCCAAGCCCCCTCCAACCTGAACCCCTCCAGGGATGGGGCAGCCACGGCTTCCCAGTGAGAGGTTTCACTGCCTCGAAAAGCTGGGCTGAAATTCACAAACTAGAGCTCTGCTGATTGTCACTTACCATGAGTTATTGAACTCTGGTAAGTCAAAACATGGCTCCCGACACCAGGATTAGATCTGGGCTTTTCTCTCAGGCTCTAGTTTTCCCATTGTGTTCAAAATATTGCTTAGAAGAGCTGAGTGAGGGTGAGAGAGCTGCTCTTTAGAAGTTAAAAAGCCTTTTGGCTGAGCTCAGAAACGCACACCGAATTTGGTAACAAACCAGAAGTGGTCAATGCACCAAAGGTCAGTTTTGAGTTGCCCAACACACACATCTTTGTGGATTTATGCTATTTTCTGTTGCTGTTTGGAAAATAATTATTTCTATTATTTTCTCCACCTCTAATCATTAATGCACTTCCCTGGTGTATCTGTGGCTTTTGCCGCAGAAGCATTAATATCAGAGACCAAGCCCATATTGTCAATGCAACATTCAAAAAGTGCTCTGTTTGACTAAAAATAAGCATAAAACTCTTTCATACAGATTGGAGTCAGCTTTTTCTTCTTCTTTTTTTTTTTTTTTAAAAAAAAAGAGAACTCAGTAATTAACAATGAAAAGAAAGAGTCTCTTTAAACTTCTTCCTCGGTTGGCTTTATGAAAAATTCAAAGCTAATTCTAGCTTTAGTCACGAAGTGTCTCTCTTTTGTCTAAGGGATACTACAAATACAATGGTTAATGGTTCCTGCAAGATACAGAAGATTGTAATGATAAAATTCCTAAATTTTTAGTTACAGAGTTAAAGTCAAGTATCAAGTCAAGCAGATCATGTGCAATTTTTTTGCAACGTATGCAATCTGAGTTGCACGTATCAATTTGTGGCTTTACATTTAATTAAACTACAGAAGAAAAAAACAATTAATTTTCTTGTATCTTTTTCAATACACTATGAGCAGGTTCTGATAATCTACAAAATCCTTAGATTTTTAAAAAATACAGCTGCTTTTCCAGTTATATGGGTGGCTACAGGCACTACTCAAACCTTGAAAAACTATGTATAAGAAGGTGGTAGAGGTTTTTCTGCCACAAAATCACCAAGTTCTGACCCCATGAAGGCACGAAGTGAAATTGACTTCTCAGTGCTGCGCTGAGATTTCTAAAATACCTCTCTGTTTCCCAGCTGCCACCTACTTTTTAGACACGTGAAACGGATCCTTACACATTTCACCCAAATTCTAGACGCCTCTAAAATGATGCGCTTTTTGTCTGGTGCTTTTCTGTGCTTTAAAAAAAGGTTCAAATCTCAAGTCCTACCTTGCTTTTTACCAAGGCTGAAAAGCCATGCTCCAAACTAGGCTATAATTACATTGCAAACCGCATGTTTAAGGAAGCACATCTCTGAATAACCTTTCCACTCCAAAATTGTTTGGGGATGTCTCATTGTTGTAATTGCTCCTCATTAGTGCAGGTGCACAGATCCTTTTTTCTTTAAATACTCATTGTAATTGGGTATAATTTGTGCTCTTAACTTTGGAAGATTTAAAATAAGCATAAAAATAAGGCATTTAAATGATGAAAACTTCGTTAATAGGTGAGTAAGATACTTGGCCTTACTTAAAGCACACAGATGTAATTGAAAATTTCACGCATAGCGCCTCTGAGAAGTTCAAGTGTATTTTCACTCGGACTCTCATATTTCAGGTAAACAAGCTCAAATGGTAGAGGAACATCACAAACAGGGAAAGAAAATTGTTCAAAAAGAAACATAAGTATTTTAATTATATAGCAAATTAAATCTGTACTGTGTTTTGCAGTGTTTTTTGTTCAAAACAGCCCCAGCAGAAACACAATGTTTCTCCCACAGCACCAGCATTTCACTGGGCTAACACTGTCCTCCTTATTAGAAGCTTTTGTTCCCCTAATGGTGATGGATTGGTCAGGCATTATGGGGTGGTTGTTTTTCCTACTGAAGGCCATCGAGAACATGTCTGAATTTCGTGGCTATCGCATTAATCAAAGGGAAACAAAATCCAAGGACAAGAAGCTAAACAGATGTTTTAAGAATGTGAGACGGGGCTGGAAAATACAAGAAGGAAGGGGAAAAAAAAACAACCCAGTCTGTTGTGTATTGTGAGGTTAGTTTGTTTGGTGCCCATAAATACAGTATTCTTACAGGGAAAAGCTCCTCACCTGTCACCTGGAAGGATATAACTAGACTTTCTGACAAATTCATCTCTTTGCACTGCTTTCTGCTCTATCTATGTCATCTCTACTGCAACAGCAGCTACCACACGGCTGCCAGCGCCCGCCTGCTCCTAGATTTAAGGAAAGATCTGCCCTTCAAACAAATGACCAGTGCATCTAAAAGAATGAGAAAAACGAGTCCTAAAAAGTCCTCTCTCATTCCTAAGGAAACCAGGCAGCTCTGAGACCTCCTGTTTGACCACCTCCACTTCCCTCCTGCCCTCAAAGACCCCAATTCCCCCCACAACAGGAACAACAGAGGGACCAACGCGTGAGGCCAAACTGACCCAAAATGGAGACCTTGCTCAGGAATTCTTCATACATCTTCCGCTTCCTCAGCGTGCTGCCCTGTCATTAGAGAGGAGAGAAAAAGGAGGTTAGAGCGTTACACAAAGTGTTTTTGTGATTCCTTCCTACAGCTGCTCTTCGCTTTCCCTCCCCTTCCAGCTCTCCAGCACGGCCAGTATAAACAGCCTTAAGGCAAATGTTTCCCCATAAAATGTCTGGGCAAGTCGTGTTCCTGATAAGCAAAGACAGAAGGAATCAAATTCAATCCTGGTGTAATTTCACTGGCTTCACTGGTGTTACTGGACACCACCGATGAATTTTACCCATTATTTACAGGCGCTGATTATAAAGCCAGAGCTTCATCAATTAACTCTTTGGCTAATTCAATATATATCTTGTTACCAATGAGGCCCTGCTAGAAGGGAATTTACAATTACAAAGTAGGATAGAATTTAAAATGTCCCCCTCATGGGTCTCATCCTTTTTGGCTAAAGCCTCTTCGTTGCCAAGAGTGTTTATCTGTGAGCCAGGTTGATATTCTGAATGGTGCTGTGTGTACTCCTACTGCTCAGCTACATATTCATAGTATTAGTTTAACAAGATTTAAGTGTTTTGGAGCAGACAATCCATCACTGTATGTGCAGCCATCAGCATGGTCATTCCTCCTCCAGTAGAGATTTTATTGTGTGATAAATTACTGAGAAAACTTCTGCTCAGAGAGTGTTTGATCACCCGGAGGGAAACCCCGGGTCCCATCCCAGGCGGCAATTTTGAAAGAGATTCAGGTACGAAAAAATACGGTGCAGTTTTACCAATTCAAAAATAATTAATTCATCCTTAACTCCTCCTGAAGTGATACAAATGACTTGAGAAGACACCTTGGAAGGGACCACAGAGGAACTCCAGGGTCTTCCTCGGTGCTGTGTGTTTCTCCCACACCATTCTGTGACAGCCCCCCCCCACTTCTGCCACATTCCTGGGGGTGTCGAGTCATAGAATCACAGAATGGGTGGGAAGGGACCTTAAAGATCATCTCATTCCACCCCCCTGCCCTGGGGACACCTAGCACCACACCAGGTTGCTCCAAGCCCCCTCCAACCTGCCCTTGAGCCCCTCCAGGGATGGGGCAGCCACAGC
>BJBW01001881.1:187711-217958 GCA_004320125.1 Scolopax mira
GGTCGGGGCCCCGGGTCTTCCCCGAGCACCTGGGGATCAAGGGAGTGAAATAAAGGGTAAAAATAATCCCCAGCAGGCAGGTGGTGGCAGATTGACAAGAAAGAGCTCAGGCCACAAAAGCTACGCTCACCGCAGGGATAAAATTGTTGAATTCTTCTTTTGATTCTTCTCATGATGAAAAAAAATGAAAGAAAAAAAAAAAGTTTTAAAAAAGGCAGACAAACCCCAGCACTTTCCTGGTAAAAAAAAGCAGGTAATGCTGAGGCTCCTGGACCTCTTTTTGTGAGACAAGCAGGAGAAATGGATGAGTAAAATTAAGATTCTAAAAGCCTTGTGAGACAACGGGAATGCATGACCATTTTAACACTCAATGAATCCGTTGCAAAGTTGGTCAGATGCCAACACAGGGATCCCCCCTTTTGGTGGGGATCCTCCAGATGGATCCCGGTTTCACTGCAGTAATTCATCTCCTCGATAGAAAGTCTTGGGTGATGGGAAAAATCTAATAATTCCAATAAGTTTTGGATCATATCCTCAACGTCAACCGACATTGCATCCTTGACTCTTTTTCATCCCACCCAAAATATGTGTTTCTACAAGTTCTTTTATTGAAAAGCAGAGGTTTTGTTATTGCAGGAGGGTCTGAATTGTAAGAGGGAAATAAGCTCATTTAACCATGTATTTTTTAAGCAGTATGCTGTCAGTTGTTGTTAAGTGCAAGATATAGCTGCCGCCCAGAGAGGGGAATTAGGCTGGTAAAACTCAGGGCAGAGCAAGTAAAGGATGGCCATTTACTGCTACACAGTTATTATAAAGAGAGGCTACTGATAAACTGCTCCAAGACCTCTTTAATTTTGCTGTTCTACTCAACAAGACTCCCCAAAATATGTTTGAGATCTCACCTGTGCGAGCCATTCCCATGCAAAAAGCCATTCCCAACCCAAGGGCATCAGATTTAAACTACTCTGAGGTGAAACCAGGTCTCTGACCTGACCATCTTTGGGCCCAGCTTTCACTCCCCCAATAAAAAAATCCCATTTCCAATATCAACCTCCAAAAGAGAAAGCAGCTTAAGAATAACTGTTGTTTTCCATGAGGAAACCTTCATTCTCTGCAAAGAGCTGAGTCAATCATCAACTTTTGTCTTTGGGATGAAGCTCAGGTGCCTGAGTGGCCCAATTAAAGCCATTCTGCCCTTTAGCCGAGAGTTCAGCTCTGCTACCAATCCCTTTAAAATAGATTTTTTAAAAAGAAGTAGAAAGGAAAGTGGCTCTGTTTGTAAGGTGTGGGAAGTAAAACTATTTTAGGCTGAGAACAGCTCATAAAAGCCAACGTTATATGGCAGCAGCTCAGACGAGCTCCTTCTTTATCCTAAAAAATGCGGGGCTGAGGTTTTGGCTCAGACGGTGTCAGGCTTTTGTGAGCTCCCACCAAAGTGGTGAGTCCCTAAGTGAATTCTTCCTAATTGTTACCTGACCTGCTGCTCACAGCCCTGTAATAGCTGGAACCTTCTTCCTCCACACAGCTGAAGAGGTTTTTACAGACATTTCCCTTTGAAGGCAGGATATGATCTATCCCTGAGCTCCGCTGGAGTGAATTTACCTTTACTTTAATTTTGTACGGCTAATTTTAAGTTAACTTTTAGCATTTTTTTGCTGCCACTTTGTGATCTACGTGGACAATCTAATTTGTTCCAGGCATCGCAGCTTTTAGATCTTAAATCCCTACCCTAGATCTGTTTGTAATAATTTCTGCTTTGTGTCTTGTCAAGCCTTAATATTTGTTATCCAAAAATGAAGATGAGGTTTATTTATTCTTGGAAAAATAAGCAAGCCTTAGACATGAAGGGTATTTATATGCGGGTACTTTTCTCAAATAAAGCCAGTGCTTTATTTGTAGCATGAATTTGCTTTTCTTAAATATAAATACACAAACTTGGAGACTGCCTTGAGAATCCTTAGAAATTCAAGCTGAAAACCTCCCAACTTTAAAATGTTCTGTTTTAAATTTCAAAATGCACCCTTCTGAAATTAGATCATTAACGATGGAAAAATTCAAGCCAGAAGCAACCTATGAATCCAAGCATAAAACAGAAGCAGTTTTAAAATCCAGCAGTATTCTCACATCAACCACCACGTAATTTTCACCTGTGTGTTTACAAATGAGACAGTTTGTATGTACGAATAAGGGCTTCAAGAAGATTTGACCTAAAGTCAAAAGATAACCTTATCTACTGTCCACAGTGCTCACGTGTAGCTCAACATACAGATTTATACAGAAAATACAGAACCCGTGTAAGAAAAAACGCTGCCAAGTTTTCATTCTGCTTTTCCCCAATACTGCAGCCTGGCTGCTGCTGTTCTACAGGAAGAAAACCTGAGAATGACTGTAGAGAAAGTTGCTGCGACACTGGATTGAATAGGAAGCTGCTGAGTCTAAAAAGAAATCCATCCGTTTTAAAAGGCTCGTCAACGGTGCTTTTTAAAGTAAAAAATGTGAGGTTATAAGATTAAAATAATAAACAGGAAGTCATTTTTATATTTAGAAATATGGATTAGAGATTTTTGCAAGACATACTTTAGCAGGTACTTTCAACATCTTTACTGGAAACTATAATTTAAGGTCTGCCAGCGACTTTTTGGCACAGGTTCAGATTTGCCCGAGCAGCAAAGCTTCTGGTGGACAACTGGTCTGGAAGACTCCAAACCTCCTGCCACCCTCTGCCCAGTATGAACTCTACCCACCTGCGGGGCTGGGGCTGGAGTGACCAGTTCTCCTCCACCCCGATGTGCTGAGGAGCAGGACTGTGACCAGTGACACTCCAATGGCTTTTCCCCCCCAACACCAGCTCTGGGCAGTGTTCCTGGTGTGCAGCACACAGTGTGAGAGGAAAACCCCAAGGTCTCCAAGCCCTGCCTCTTCCTCATTTCTAAAAACTTTCTTTTCCAGACAAAATTTTGTGCCCTTCTCCCTTGGCCCACGGTCCCCGTTGAGTGTGGTGCCAACAGAGGGGTACATGAGTCTTCTTTGGCTGCCCATAGGAATACACAGGAAATGTACAGATACTTCATTCTCTGCTATCAAGGCTTGTTTATACCCCAAGAGAGTGTAAGAGCTGAGGATAAAGTGTTACTATATTTTAAACTACTTTATTGTAGTTCTAGTTTGACTCAGATTATTTTTAAGGGAAAATATTAGAATGCTCTTACTTACTAAGTGGGTGCCTAAGCCAAAACTCTCAACAGAAAATTACTTTTAAATATTGCAGTTTATTAAATCCAAACCACCCCACAGTGATTTTGTCATTCTGGCTTTGGTGGTGGTTTCTGTTGGGTTTTGGTTGGTTGCTTGGTTGATAGATTACTTTTATTTTCCAGTTTTGCCATGAATTTATTCCAGGAGATGGGACTTTTATAATGGCAAAGACCCACAGAAAACCTCATCAGTCATGGTGTTCTGCGAGTAATTTGCTCCTTGAATCCCACAGTCCTGATTGTACCTGTCACTCCTGTGCCCACCGGGGACACGACAAGGGTAGACAGCCTGGCCCAGGGTTAAAAGCCACCGTGCTTTTGCCAACCCCAGCTGAACTCAGCAGAAAACAGCTTCAGGCTTAAAGTCTTGGGGTCAATTGTCTACTCTCCAAGTTGTTTTTTTTTTCCTGGGAGAAGGATGGAAGCCTGCCAAAAAAAGTATCTGGCAAGGCTTAAATGAACGGCAGCTCACTCACGAGCAGCCTGGAGTTTCCACAGACAACAAGGATTTTGGCACCACTGCCCAGAAAGTGGGAGAACTCTTCTGGGGAGCACCGCCTGGGGTTTGATAACGCAGGCCCATGGGATGGGACCTGCTGCCTTAGACTGGAGTGAGTTACTCTGCACTAACTGCCCTGGGACAGGCTCTATTTTGGGGGAAACAGGCTCATCTCCCCAGCAAAGGCAGCTTTGGTCACTACCAGGATGTAGCTGCAACTTAGAATCATAGAATTGTCCAGGTTGGAAGGGATCTTTAAGACCATCTAGTCCAACCCTCAACCTCACTCTGATAAAACCCTTCACTAACCCATGTCTCTAAGCACTAGGTTAACCCAGCTTTTCAATCCCTCCAGGGATGGTGCCTCACTCCCTGCCCTGGGCAGACCATTCCAAGGCTTAATAACCCTTTCCATGCCAAAATTGTTCCTACTTGCAGATGAGTTGGTTTCTTGTGCTCAACCAATGGATGATCGAAGGTTTCTTGTGGTTTACACAGCATCTTGTAAGGGAATGCAATGTGTTTTGGCTGAAAATAGAGGAAAAGCTGAGGAAGGCGAGAGCACCCAGCTGGGGAGAGCAGGGATGGGTGCAGTGGGTCGAGGGAAGGGGATGCTGCAGGGGGAGAAGGTCACAGAAGAGGTTTGCAAGAAAAGAGGGGTCAGGAACTTTGGCTGCCCAAATAAGCTCGGTCCAAATGACATCTCTTAATACTTGTTAGGATGGATCTGTCCCACAGCTCATAGCAGAAAACTCTCTGTATTTGTGCCTGAGAAGCACCAGGATGATATTATTGTGGACTGTCCCAGCAGAGGCTGATTTTGGCAATTAGAGGAGCCAGGATTGAGAAGGTTTATCAAAGCGAACCTGCAATCTACTCAAAGAAAAACGAGTTATTTCATTTACTGCTTAGAAAATCTGCTGCTGCATGTCTCACAGATGAGGCAGGAAAAATTCATATCCTATATAATACCTAAGTGACTGGAGGGCTGCAAACTCCTCGGAATTTGCTCTTCCTTTAGCAAAACAGTGAGTCCCACTGAAGTTAACAGGATTGCTCACGTGCTTAAAAGCAACGGTGCTTCCGTAGCTCGTCAAATCAAGGGTCTGGGATAAAATTTTCAAAAACATCTTAAAAAATAAAATACAGCTGAAGAACCTATGTGTAACTACAGTGCAGCGGCACTGAGGCCACTCAGTCGCTGGGGCTGTTTTTCAGATTTTACCCCAAACCCTCTCTCAGAAACCTCAAAGGCCCTTGAAATGTTCTGGGAAAGAGAAGATTATTCTGCATCAGGCTTTATCGAACTCAAGAAACCATCAATGAAAAGTGATCTGGACACTTGTGTCTTCTTGGCTATTTGTGGTGAAGATGAAAGAATTTCAACTTTCCATAAAGAACCCAAGGAGAACCTCTGATACACGAGTAATGATGCAGTAAATGTTTCTGAGCAGGTGCCAGGATATTCCTGGGAAGGGAGCTAAGATGCCATCTCACCCGATGGAGAATACAGCAGCTGGTGCTGCGCAACCTCTGCAGAGCCACTGCCACCTTGGCCACCAGTGGCAACCACCAGTGAGAGAAAAACCCACAAACCACTTTCTTTTTCACAAGCAGACACCAAGCTGGCCAGGCCCTGGACATTTATTGTCCCCATTTTGTCACTGCTTTGTAATCACAATATGTGCACATGGAAGATTATCTTTCTTGCAATTAATTGCATGGGTTTTGCAGACTGTTTTCTGGTATCATTCGGTTCCCCACTATCCCCGAGCCAAACGCTGCAGAAAGCTTTCCTAAAGGGTTTTTTGAGGGAGGACAAATTATTTTTGAAGAAGATTAATCTGTAACTTCAATATGAGCATTTGCGTATGTTTGTGGGTCTGATTCAAAGCCAGTGAACTCATTAAGCTCGGCATCGGGCCCTAACCAATTATTTCAGAAGTAGATTTTAGCAGTGCTCTATAAATATTGCTCTTTTACTTTGTGGCCCCGTGGATGTGGCAATGTTTGCTCCGGAGAGGTTTGTCTGATAGGAACAGTGACTCAGGCGGATTTCCTGAGGAGCAGGTTCCAGAGGCAGAGGCAGCGCGTGAGGTTTCTCAGTTCCCAACAATACCAATTAGATGGTCTCCTGACACAAACAGCCTGCTAAAAAAAACCCCAACTTTCACTGAAATAACTGCGTGCCTCCTGCCCGGACTTAAAATAAATCACTTTCTTCTTTAAATATGCCAAGCAAAACTCATCTGGGCACCTGAAGAGCAAGTTGCTAATGAGCAGACCCGTCTCATCCACGCACTGTGGGTACAGCAGGTGTGTGCAGAAAATTCAGTCAAATGGAGAACTTGCAGCAAAACTGCAAAAGGATGAGTTTCATATGGGATAAAAATGGTAAGAGATGAATAGATTACGATTTTGAAGGCAGGTTCAGAAAAGAGCTGCTTCTCAAACACTTGCTGATGAAACCACTGCGCTCTCCTGTAAACATTTTGTGGTCTAACAGATCACTTTAAACTTAGACTAATCCTTGCTTTATTAATATGCTGCATTGTTCCTATATTTGGACCTAATTTTAAAAGCAAATTAAGGTTTCTAAGATGAAACTCGCTGCCTCCGGCTGTATCTCAATTTGAGGGGGGGAAAAAAAACCCAACCCCAACACATGAGCTAAGCGAACTGATTAAAGAAAATATTTTCCTTCTGGTTGCTGCGAAGCCTGGGGTGCATTCCAGCAGGGTGGCCCGCGCCGCCGGAGACCGCGCTGCTCCAGGTGTGGGGAGGGTTCCCAACAGGGAGCCATTTGCTCGGGCTCGATACCCTATTTTCCTCCTTGGAGTGGGCAAACGAGCCAGGGTGTAGCATATGTCGATGATAAAATGACTTCCCACAACACATGCAAAGGGATGTGAGCAATCCCGTGCAATCTACTGCGGGAAGAAGGGAGACAGAGCCCCGCCATGTGCCACAGCGTAGGCCTCAAACCAAGTATCCCACTGCCAGGCTGTACTCACGTCCACCTCGCCTTGGTCAATCACATAGAAGTTGTCTCCTTCATCACCTGGAAGCAAAACACAAAAGATGATCATTTCCTGATAAACTATTCCATGCTTTCCTCTCTCCCCACACATGTTTGCAGAGGTCCATACCCCAGATCACCCACGCAGAGACTCTGCTGCCGCCATGGCCTTGCCTGTTTGCCTCCGTAAATCCAATCAGTGCCATGATTTCCTCTTCCTATTAATACCTTTCAAGGGCATTAATTTATCTCTTTTAATTGAGCCAACACTTCGCTCAGTGTAAACACCCAGGAGGCTCTGAGGCAGCCCGAGGGTGACGGCGTCCTGCCCAGCACGGGGACGCTGCCAACTGCGATAAGGCCGACACGGCACAACGAGGCGCTGAATATTCCCAACAACCATAAACATATTTTCCATCTCTAATTACTCCCCGCCAGCCCGTGCCACCCTTACACAGCCAGAGCCGCACTTTACTTCCTGGCTCTCCTCAGGTAAGGAACGAGGGCTTTTTAGTCTGGAGAAGAGACGGGATCTGATCAACACCTATAAATACTTGAAGGGTGGGTGTCAGGAGAATGGGGCCAATCTTTTTCAGTGGTGCCCAGTGACAGGACATGAGGAATCGGGCACAAACTTGGACAATAAGAAGTTCTACCTATACATGAGGAGGAACTTCTTTCCTGTGAGGGTGCCAGAGCCCTGGAAGAGGCTGCCCAGAGAGATGGTGGAGTCTCCATCTCTGGAGACATTCAAACCCACCTGGACACGTTCCTGTGGGACCTGCTCTGGGTGGCCCTGCTCTGGCAGGGCATTGGACTGGATAATCTCCAGAGGTCCCTGCCAACCGCATAGCATTCTGTGATTCTGTGAAAAACCAAGGAGGAGAATTACCTTGTTGTATGACCGTTTCTCCTGCGATGTGTGTGACGGGGAACATGGCATCGAATATGTCACTGGAAAAGAAAAGAAACATTTGTTCATGAATCAGGCCTATTCCTTATCTAGCCAGCAACCCTACCCCATTGTTTCATTTAGTCTTCATTAAGAGATTTTGCAGAAAAAAGAAAAAAAAGAAAAGGAAAATGTTAGTTGTAAGTGGAAAGTGAGCCCCTGCTTGGCAAGAACTCAACGTGACTCGTTTGGCACAGGCTGGGGTTTAAAACTAAGTGAGACCTTGATTCAGTGCAAGCTATTTTGAAAGAACTCCCGAATTCTCTGCGTATGGGCTGCCTCTTTCGCGCTGCACACACTGCCAGCCTGAGCACTTTACTGTCTGAGCAGGCACATTTCAGCATGTGCCAGAGCCGAAACGGGAGCTCTCCTCTGCCCAACATCTGGCCTTGTGTTTGCAAGCAAAAACCTGTCCCCCAACGGGGCGCACATCTGGGAAGGGAGAGGGGCTCTAAGGGAGAGCAGCACAGGAGCTGGCGAGAACGTACAGAAGAGCCCAAACTCTGCAAATCTGAGCGAGTTCCTCCCGAGGAGGGAATCCGAACCCAGGCTGCAGAAACACCCGAGCTGCAGAAGAGCCTTGTGCTCATTAATCACCGCTGGATACACACCTTCCCGCGGGCTCCCGCTCGCTGCCGCATCGCCTTAAAAGGCCAGGAGGAGCGGGGAAGGAGGGGAAGGCACCCTGCACCAACAGGGCGGGCAGCGTGCCCAACGCCAGGCCTTTTGTTTGGGGAGGGAGACAGCAGGCTCCGCGGAGCCAGGGCTTCCTCTCCCCACCTCAGATTTTGGGGGGGAAGCTTATTTTCAGCAGTGTGAAGCGGGGCGAGACGGGCGCTCCCGGCCTCCCTTCCCCTTCCCAGGCACCGCTCGGAGGGATGAAGGAAATAGCTCCCCGAGACACACAAAAGGCAGCCGGGAGGAATTGTTAATTAGTCTCTTCCCTCTTAATTGTTAACTGGCCCGCTCTGGGAATAGGCCACCCAGGGACCACCCGTGGCCGCAGCGAGATGAAGCTCCACAGCCCCAAAGTCCCCACAGCCATAATGGAGCACAAACTGCAAAGAAACCTGAAATTTTCATCAAAATCGCCAGAAGATCAGCAAACAATCCTGTGCGACATTTCAACACCTTATATGGGAAATGCATACTGTAAAATCCCATTATTAGCTTATTTCCTGTTCAACTGTTCCAGAATTTATTCAGGCTCAGTTCTAGGAAATGTTTCACTCCCAAGTCCAAACTGGTCATGTCTTTCCTCCCCAGCAGACGGAACATTTTTGCTCAGTGTGGCACCTCTGTGTCACCACCACTCGTGGGAGACTTCAAACCTGGCACCTCCTGCTGCTTCACAGAACCTGCAGGGGATGCTGAGCCCATGATCTACAGGAAAGTTATATATTTTACCCCTGTTGTTTCATCAGGCCCACTCTGTGCTGTCTCTCCTCACCTTCAGGAAACATCTCCACCATGGTTAAAAAGCCTGCCCAGAGGCTCTATGGAGAAACCTCCTTCTCACCTCCTTCTAAGCACCAATGCAAAGACCTACAATAAATTATTCTGAAAACTATGTGGACTGTATTCTTCTCCAGTTCAAGGGACCTCTGTGTTGGCCGAAAGCATGGGCCTGGTGGTGGCCATGGACTGATCCCACTGTCAGCCCCCGGTGGAGGACTGGTTCTGCTGGGATTGGGGAGATACCAGGAGAAATGGTGCCAAACTGGAACAGCCAGTGAGGGACCTTATGTCGATGAGAACAGCCAAGCTGTCCTTCAACAGCTCTGGGACGTGGAAATTCTGTGTGACGAGGCCCATTTGCCTCCCTGCAGCTTCAGGGGGCCCTCACTGAGCTCCAGGAGCAGCCCCGAGCCTCCAGAAGATGCGCTGGAGGAAAAGCCACCCTCCCATAGCCAAGGACTGCATCTAAAAACAGGCACAACACCACGAATATCAATAACCACACCAAAATGTAACCATTTGAACAAACTTGGAAACCCTTTTTTTCTTAATAGAAATACAGAGGAAATAACTACCCACACTTTCACCTTTTCATTTTTGTTTTAAGGCTGTGTTTTATTTATAACTTAACGATTGACTGTACTGACAGTGCCCAATAAATTATGCATAACACTGCACCCTTCTGCAAAACGTTCCACATTTCATTTCTACAACACCATTTAGTTCTATCAAAAGAACCGACCTTCTTTAAGTCTCACAGATGAAAACTTTGAGCTGACGGTGCAATGAGCCCAAAGCCTATAGGCAGTGACAGCGCTTTTACACTAATATTGTGCTGTGTAGCAGAATATTAGTGTAAATATTCTAGCATTTCATATATGATGTGTTTCAGCAAAGTCTTAATCTTACTAGACCAAGACTTGGATTTTTAAAGTGACCTTTGAAGGACATGTCATCAAACATTAGTCTAAAATGCATATGAACACACAGACACACAAGGGACCCAAAGTCATGGGGACATTGATTTACATCTCCAAAGGGAAACAAGGGCATATCTTTGATAAATAAATGTAAGTGACCAATAATACCACGACTCACATCCAGTCCAATAAAGTGAAACCAAGAAATATGTTTAGACATAAAATCTCTATCCATTCAATCAAAAAATACCATCTTCTTCTTAGGGAATATCGAAAACTTAAAAGCATTTTTTAAAAAAGATCAAGGATACCAAAGACTTGCAGTGAGTTTTAACACCTGAAGTGTCTTCATGAGTGTTCTGGAGACCTGCAAACTAGATATCAGACCTGAGACTGCTGGAGCTGGTCCCCTGCCCTTGGTTAGGACTTCTGGCCACCTCCCCAGGTCCATTTTCATGCAGAGAAGGAAAACTCCACTCAAATCCATGAGACTGCAGCTATTTAGGCAGCAAAGACTCTATCACAGCAATTGCAAAACAAATATGATGAAACACTTTGCTGATTTAATTCAGTAGCCTCTTGTAGATCCCATGTGCCAAGATGTAAGTGACTGTGGAAAGAAGGAGCCAGTAGAGAGGGCAGGGCCAAGGATTCTTTCTCATGAGAAAAAGGGAGGGATCAAAATAAATCATCTCATCTGCTTTTACACCGAGACTGCTCGGAGTCAATGTAGAATATGAGATAGACCCAAAAAGAAATGATGGGTGCTGTAGGTAGGGGAGCACTGGCAATGGGCGCCCGAGAAGAGGTTTGTTAAAACAAAGCCAGAGAAGGAGGATTCCAAGCAGTTTCCAAACCAGACCATGGCAATGGCCAAAATAGGGAAACTATGTAAGACAATTTATCAGTTTCACAATCAGATTTCTTTCCAGCCCTTGCTGTGCTGAATGCATTGCAGTAAAGGGAAAAAAATGGAAGAGACAAAATGTATATGTGTTTGGCAAAAATGGAAAATCCTCGTTATACCTGCAGGTTATAATTTGTCAGAGTTCAATCAGAACAATTTCATTGTGCAGGCAGGCTCAAAAAGCCTTCAGTGTCTGCACTACACAGAGGGGTTTTTTCTTCTTTTGCCATCTCTCCAGCAAAACAAAGGCAGCCCTGTATTGTTGGGGATCGCTTCAGAAGACATGGAGCTGCTCTGGCACGACTCAGCTGAAGACACGCCGGGACTTCTCGCAGAGAGGCTGCCCAGGCAGGAGGATCCCAGGGTTTTAAACCTTCCCTACTTATATTCCTTTAAAGTTTAGTAAACACCGTCAATGGTGACTCTGCCTTTCTTTAGCTCTAGCAATTATATCTGGGCACTATTTTAAGATTTCTGAACTTGGGGAGGTGGGGAGATGTCTCTTCTGGTGTATGTCTAATATTTCCTTCTGATTCATTTCCTGCAAAGATAACAACTTTCTAGCAATTGTTCTGACAACCGCTTCTCCTGCTCGGTGAGGATGGAGAGCACAGAATTTAAACAGATCGTTGGTGTCAGTCACCATCCACGGCGTGAAGGAACAGCTGAGTCCATTTCCCACCAAATAAAACGCGGTGTGTCAGCACAAGGCTTCCATCCACACCACACTGACACACCGAGAAACAATTGCTATTATTTACCCACTATTGAGAATAAAAGCAATGCACACGGGTGAAATAAAAGATCCCTGTTTAGAGGTATCTGAAACTACCAGCCCGGAGCTTATAATTGCTATAATCAAATACGTGGTGTCGCAGGCAGAGGGTCAGCACCGAAGCCTTAATGAAAACATCACCCACCTACTTGTTATGTTTTTTTCCTGTTAGGACATAAACAAATTAATTAGGACAGCATACAATGCTATTAACAATCGAGATTATTTAATTACTTCTGTATAACGGTCAATTTTTAGGTATTATGACAATTCAGACATGCATTAATTTCACTGTAATGCCCATGTAAGTCTTTGCAATGAGACTTGAGGAGACATTCTGAATGGCAGGTTGAAATTAATGTCCATGTCTAATTCCATAACATTTAGTAGGTCACAAGTCCACATAAATAACAGGCATGCGAAACAGAAAGAAATAAAAAAATGTCGTCTTCTATTTCTGTGAAGTATTTCCATTTTTACTGTTTTATGAAGTCCTTTCATAGGTTCATGACTTATTACATGCAATGAGACTTTATGAGCAGAGCTTCGATGCATTTTACAGACTCTCTACATCTACGTGTCACTGGTTCCCATCATCTTCCCCATGTTACCAACAGCCTTCCAAGAGAAACAGCGGGTGCCGAAACCTTCAGCTGGAAAACCATCTGCCATGGCCAATGGCAACAAGAGGGGGACTCTCTGAAATGGGGCCAGGCCTTGTGGCTCAAGAGTGACAAGGTCCAATCCCACACCCTTCCCCAACACTTTCTCCTTGGCCTCTCCTCTTCCTGCCCACCCTGCACAAGATCAGATATTTTCATGATCTGTAGCTCAAGGACAACTGCAGATGGGGCTGCACCGACAAGGGTGTAGCCAGCAGGCTGAAGGAATTGATTTTATTTCCCTCTGTTCAGCCCCTGTAAGACAGTCTGGAGCACCATGTCCAGTTTTGGGCTCCCCATAGATGAAAGCCATTGATGAACTGGAGCCAGACCACAGTGCCACCAAAATGGTCCAAGGCCTGGGGCATAGAGCTGGTGGAGAGAGGCTGGGAGAACTTTATTCTCTTTGAGAAGAAGATCAGGGAGATCTTATTGCTGTCTACAGGGGCTTCATGGAGGGTGTGGAGAAGACAGAGGCAGAGTCTCCTCAGAGAACAGAGGGATGCAAAGGCAACAGGGACAAATGGGAACAGAGGGAATTCCTGCCTGATATAAAGAAAAAGGTTTCACTATGAGGGTGGTCAAAGACTGGGTGGTCAAAGACTGGAAGAGGGGCCCAGGGAACATGGGGTTGTTTCAAAAGTCAACTGGTAAAGACCATGGTGAGAGCAGCCAACCCTGCTTTGAGCAGGGATGTCTGGAAGCTCCTTCCACCCACCAGGAGCCCAGGGCTTGGCACCCAGTGGGAGAGCCAAGGTGGTCTGGGCTCAGGGAGCGTGAGTCGGGAGCCAGCTGGAGGAAATCCCACCCATCAGCCACGGAAAATGGCTCTCTGTGTAGCGACGTAGGAGTATCCACACTTGTGCACGGATAATCGCCACGAGACTGGATCCCAGCTTCACATCACTAATATCTCTGCTCATCAACACAGTCTGCACACACCAGGAGGCCTTGGTTAGAAATTACGGAACGTAGTGGGGTTTTTTTCAGAAAAAAAAAAAAAAGTTTAATAAACTGAATATTCTTGTGGAAAATGGCTGATGTCATCTCCCATTTAAAAGGTTTTTCAGAGTTTGAAAACCCATCTGAATGTCCTACTGTGATATCTTCAGAACATCTCCTTTGCACTATGACATTATTTCAGAATTAAGCTTCTTAGCAAAAAGGTTAAAATCAAAATACAACATTGTTGTTGAAAATTATGTTTCAGTGAAATTTAATCACGTCCATTTGCTTGATTTCTTTGTTTTTGAGCAGAGCTCAAGATATTTTGATCTTGGAACTGAAATTCAAGATTGGGAAAAGATTTAAATGCCAAGAGGAAAACAAACAAGGAAAAATGAGAAAACAAAACAGAGAAACTTGGGTCAATAAACCCCATTTTCTACTTGGTTACGATGCACAAATATACATACAAATCTACACACACTGTAGGCTTCTCCTGTGTTAGTAGGTACAGGACAGGGATTAGGGACTGAGTCTTCAGCCAGCAGGTACCAGACTGATGTGAAGACTCTACTGAAGTTTTTACTTTGAGGAAGCTCCAAACCCACGACTCTCAGAGGCAGAGAAGGCATTATTTCATATGTGGGCACCGCAGAAGCTCCTGGCACACTGAGGAGCTGTGAGTGTCAGGGAAAGGGCACCAAATTCAGCCCTGGTGTCACCGAAACGAGGTCGGTATAATTGAGGTGACCGAAGAGAAGGACAGCCCTTTCAGTCACACATGAGTATATCTGATTTACATTTTCTACACAATTAATTACTCGTCATTTTCTCAAACATTCTGGACAGGCAATGGCGAATACCACGCTGAAAAAAACATTATTTGAACTTAAAAGCTGGTGGGACAGAAACGCACCACCACAAGAATAATTATCATCCCCAGAACAAAGCTCTCTTGTTTTATTACTATGAAGGAAAATTCCACCAGTGATAAAGGGTGGCCATAACAAAGCTCCCATATTTAAACAACTTATTCCTTCTGGTACTTTTAAACCTCTTCACTCTTTAATTTCAAGCTCCCTCTTCTGGACTATCCCCATGAAGCCAGAGAGTCACCAGATGCTCCTGGTCCTCGCTTTATAATCAGGTAACTGGTAAATGGCACCCACACAGGTCACAGATCCCTGTGTCCCAGCTCCCTCCTCACTGCAGACAAAGTTCTTTGAAACTATAATAGTATATGCTGAGATTTAAAAAACTCCCAGTTTGCAGTTATAAATGGACTGTTACGTGATCTTTGGAGCAGATGATGGAGGAGATGTCCCTCAAGACAGGGACACGGGACATACAACCTTAGGGATATGCCTATATAGGGATCTAGGATCTTATTTTAAAAGATGATCTATGATAACTTATACCTCTCATGTACATAAGTAAACATGAACAAACCCATGCTATGTTCCATCCCCTTACTGTTCACATTATGCAGTGAAACACCTTCCCCATTTTCTGTTTGGCCTTTGAGATTGAGATAGAGAACATTCTGTCATGAAAATGAAATTGTTATTTCTATGTTTTCTTGCACCCCTATGATTAGCAAACTGCCGACAGAGAAAGTTTTATTCTAATAATTCACCCAATTTTCCTATTCAGACCTTGTCTATAAACAAACTGTTGAGACTGTGGAACTTGGACATGAACAAAATACTCACCTATTTTCATTATTTTCTTTTCTTTTACTTTTTTTTTCCCCGTCCTGTTCAAGAGTCACGTCTAACCATTTTCTATATACATGGGAAAATTAAATTCTATTTTATAATTATGATTGTTCCTTCAAATCATACACTTACTGCTCCTACGCGCTATTTTTATGACTACAGCTTCTGCACCCAGAAGGAAGGCTGGAGCACCACACGGCAGCACCTCTGCCTGGCAACTCCAGCAGCACAAAAATAGATGAGAATTATCGGGTACGAGCTTAAAATCTTTTCCCTTCCGTGCCTGGTGGCCCTTGCTATTAGGATCAAAAATCGGGATACTGCGAGAATGTTGGGAGGGGGGGGTAATGCTAAAGAGTGACCCGATGTGAAAGAGGGACCCGATGTGAAAGAGGGACCCGGTGCTCAATATAAAGACAGTCAGAGGGTTTCTTCATCGTGTTTGTGTCAAATAGTTGTGCACGTCAGGAAACTCCTGGGGTGACGCTGGCGATACGTGTGTCAGATGGGAAGTGACAGGAGAGCTCTGGAGCTGGAGTTCCCAGGCAGTGGCGAGGCAGAGGAGGGCAGAGGAGGCAGAGGAGGGCAGAGGAAGGCAGATGAGAGCAGGGGAGGGCAGAGGAAGACCCGCTGCAGCCCATCAGGCAGTGTTTGACACGCATCTCCCCTGGCTGACAAGCAGGGAACATACGGCTCCGAGCATCTCCCACATCCTGCTTAATTAATTTCCATCCCCGCGGTGCGCTCCCACACCTGGAGAGATCAAACAGCTGCGTGTAATAAAAACATTTTAACCTGCGTTAGTGGTTAAATTTAGTTTATAATTGGATCAGCAAAGGAAATCATTATAAACTTGCTGATAAAGGTTTGCTCGAATGAGTCAGGATTGTTTTTTAAAAGTGTGTAAATCCAGTGTTAAATAGCTGATGAATAAAATTCATGGCTGACACAAAACCACATGTCCACAAGCACTTGCTTTTCTATTTGCATATCTATTATAGCTCACAGACATGTGCAAACTCACACACCCACACCTTTTCCTTCTGTTTTCCCTAAGTTTATCGTTACTCCCCTTCATCTCTGATTCACGGCATTTCTGAGATAGAATCTTTTACAATAAAACGAACCAGAGATAAAAGTTCCCTCGACAATAAATACTTCTTTTGTAGGAGCTTTTTAGTGAACTATGGCAATTAAGCAGCTCCATTTCTTTATGGCTCCCCTAGTTCAAAGAAGAAGAAAAGAGAGATGGATGAGATCAGCTGATACACGCATTTTTTGTGTCTTTGCAGGGTTCTGAGGGACAGGGAGCTTTTTTAAGCATGAAGAGCTCTTTAAATCCCTAGATGCAGAGGGACCTAAGGGGGCTCTTTCTTCATACCTATATAAATAATTTCGGATGCAGTTACATTACTTTGTTCCATCTTTGTTAGTAATTTCTTCTCCAATTCTTCACCGACCATCAATGACATCCTGGAGACACCTGGCAGGATTATCGGCAGCATCACCCGCTTCCTCCAACCCCACAGCACCAGTTCCTTACACACTTTGCTCTGGTTTATAAAACCTGCCTTGCAAACCCAGTAATAATCTCTTTCTCCCGCATTTTGCTGCAGGGAAAAAAGAAAATTAAAAAATTAAATTTTAAAAATTAAAAATTAAATTTAAGAAAATAAAATCAGGGGTGGCCGATGTTAAATTCTGCAATGGAAGGTGCAGGAGCCCACTTTTATCTTTCCCCAGTGAGAGCAGCTCTGTCAGCCCCAGCCGGGCTGGGAGAGGGAGGCCAGGGCCGTGTGTGTCCCGCGGAGCTGCCCTGCATTTTTGGGATGCCTGCAGGAAGGGGAGCAGGAGCAGTGGGTCCCCAGGAACCCAGGCATTTGTGGTCACCCTCAGCCCAAACCTCTGCACCCCTTCTGCTGGGATCCCGCACGCCGGGATCATCTCTAAGCAATTTCTCAGCAGGAAGAAGTGTATTTTATGGCATTAAATAAAGCAGGACAAACTCGGCCCCGAAACAAATTGCAAAAAAAAACCTCGCCGGGGTCCTTTATCACAGGACTCGTGTCGCTTCCTCCCGACTAAATCACCCTCCCGCTTCACAGATTTCTGTTTCATTTGGCCTCTGGCACGAGAGAAAGGAATTTATTTTTTTTGCCCATTTACACAAATCAAAGGCTGACACCGGTGAAGCTGCTCCTCCACCCGAGCAGGAGGCACACACCGAAACCCAGCCAAGCGCTCTGCCGGCCAGCTCAGGGCTCGGCCACAAACCAGCCCCGTGTGGCCCCTGGAGAACAAATCCCTCTGCGAAAAGAAATGCTTCACGGCTCCTTCCCTGGAAGGGCCAGTGTCTCCCCAGGGAGAAGGGCTCCCAGTGCTCCCAGTCCCCAACCCCGGCTGGGTAACCCCGCTGCTGACCGCCCAGCAACGGGCACCTCCAAATGCTCCCGTCCGTAAGCTGAGAACAGGCTTAGGTCAGGTTCAAAAAATAGCTAAAAAACAAAAAAGATTTTGCTGTTTAAGAAATGTGTTTCCACTGGTTTAGGTGTATTTTTTAATGCAGGGCAAGCAGGCTTTATCTGCGCTGATACGGAATTCCAAAATACGATGAAGAAATGAAGCAGAAATGTCTATACTAAAGCCCCACTTAAAAATAAATCCAATTAAGGGGAATAAATAGGACGAGAGAACAACTAATTCCTGGTCTTTGCTTCTCTTCAAGGAATATTCATATAAATCCCCACTCTGACATTTCTGTTGTTTCATGTGACAGGGATCAGAATTCCCCGTAACACAACGTTTTTAAACCATTTACGCCAACAGCACCTTTATAATGAAGAATAGAAAACTCTCCATTTTCTATAGGCTCAGGAAGGGTTTAACCCCCCCAGGTTTTACCCATGCAAGCAGCCAGCACTCACACTTGAAGTTAAAGGAGTAATTTAATGAAAAAGGGGTGGTAGAATCGGGGATTTGGAGTGAGAATGGGATGGGTGTTCTTCTGGGATGAAGAACATCTCTCTTATCTGTGCTGGTGAAGTGCCTTGTAATCATGAGTATTATTTATGTGCTTTGCAATATAGTAATAATTATAACAAGGCAAAATCTGAGCTTAGTGCCTGAATTAACTGCCCTGGATCCCATAAAAATCTTGCCTCCAGGAGACCTTATTTTAAAGACAGGGTTTCACAACTTGTGGACCCACCTCATATCCTTCTTTTCCATCTTCCCGCGGCCAGAGGAGGGGGAGGAAGGGCTCAGGCATTTAAACCCCACTTTGCAGCTCATTTTTTAGGGGGAGAACATCAGGAGGGACCACCCCTATGAGTGAAGGGCCAGAGATAACATTTAGATGGGATGCTTATGTCTGAATACACAGGCAGGGACGGGCAACGCCTGGAGGGACCCACAAAGCCATGCTCTGGGCTTGGGGACACTTCAGTGGGAATCCAGGCTGAGACGTTATCCCACCAAATCAAACGCCATTTAAAATAGAAACTTTGATAAGAACACTGCAGAGAAATTTCATCTCTGAAGGTGAGAGTCAAAAGAGAGGGGAGGAGGACGGTGGCAAAAAGTGCTTCTTCAACAGAGGAGACAAAGAGGGCAGGAGGGAGGAAGGTCAGCCCGGGTGGCATAAAGGTCCCTGCTGACCCTTAGCTCAGTGACAGATGCAGGAAAGCAAACAATTCACCTCCCAAAGGTTTGCTTGTACAAAGAATGTCTGGAAAAAAGACCATAAGCAACGCTCATGTCCTTCTAGTAGGTAGATGCAGGATGAACTGCTCAATTGCGCCCTGACACCACTGGCCAGATCCTTCACCTCTGAGTCACCCACCTGCACTCACCACCCTCAGATTCTCCCCCCAAACCCCACTGTATGCTTCCTGTAACACCCCGACAGCAATATCAGAGGTTCTTAAAAAAAATCTTAAATGCATAAACAGACCTGAAAAATAACCGACCGATGTGCCACAGGATTTCTAACATTGGCTTTAAAAAATAGACTGATATATGCAAAGGTCACTAAAATATTTATATTAATGATGGAGCTGAACACTAAGCAGATATTGACTTCTGTTAAGGTGAACCTCAAGATTTATTGGCCTAAGAGGTAAACATTGACTGAGATAAATCCAAGGTCAATATTTACTACCAAGGACAATAAATCTTGGTGGCCTATGAAACATGAAATAAATAAATATAAATGTATATATACACTCACAGACACAAGTCTATCTACAGATATTTACCCAAATTATTTGGAAGAATGATCATCAACATCATTTTTTACAGCAATTCCTTAATTTTGCTGGAAAGAACCAAAGAACAATCAGTGTTAGATAGAGCTATTTGCACATGTAGGCACTGATGGTATCTCAGGGTGACATTTCTACTTCTCCAGGTGCCTCCCTTGGCCTCGGGAGCTGGAGGAGAGGTTTCGGAGACACAAAGTGAAGTCAGGACCTTCTGTGTAAATTCGCTGCCCTATTTCCACCTTACCTTGAGAACCCTGGCTTGGAATGCAAGAAGCAGTTATATACGATGCCCCATCCCTGGAGGGGTTCAAGGCCAGGTTGTATGGGGCTTGGAGATGTCTCTGTCCCCTGCCCAGGGTAGGGGCTGGGAATGGATGGTCCTTTCCAACCCAAACCATTCTGTGATTCTATGATACAGGACAGGAGTCTGAATCACTGTCAGCCAGAAGGTTTCTGCTGATGCTGATTTCAGAATCCAACCCACCTTCATCTAAGGTCAAGTTTCTTCCCAGACAAGGCAAGCACAGGAGGGGAACTCGCAGATCTTCTGGAAGCTCTTTAACAAGGGGCACTCTTATTGTATCTGTGGTCAGTTTTGTCTGAGCTCAGAACAAAGACGTATCAATCAAACTGAGCAAAATAAATAAATAACTAAAAGCACTGGATGACTTTCAGAGTTATAGGCTTTTTCCTTGAACTAGAAAAGCAAATAAATTTAACAGGAGTGCTGACAAAAGTAGACCTTCTTCCTCCAAACAGTATACAAGATCTAAGCCAAAAGGAAACAGATGACTTTGTGTGTTTGTAGGAAGTGATTAGAGAAGATAGAACTTAATTTATTAAGATGGGAGATGGTGATTCTTTTGTTGACTTTTCAGGTCAAGTGTTAAAACCTTCTGCAAATAAGGCAGTGGATGCACCACTGCTGAGCCTCAGTGCTGCGGGAGCCCGGGTGCCTTTCATGCTCCAGGATTTTCTTCTTCTTTGAACAGTTGTTGTGGAAAGTCGAGTGAGAGAAATTCACAGTCCTTTCCCGTGCCTCCTGGTGGCCTCCCCTTCGCAAACCGCACCAGTTTGGGCAGCTGGAGCCTGGTTTGGATCAATATATTCCCAGTTGGGAATATTGGGACCACTTATGTCCCAATGCAGGACACTGCCTAAAGCCAACAGGGACAGCTTCCACGGGACTGCTGATTTTTTTGCTGTGCACTCAGTGAATGACAGAACAGGGAAAAATTTAAAAAAAAAAGAAAAAAGAAACTATTCAACTATACAAAAAGAAAAACAAAAGAAAAAAAGGGGGAAAAGAAAGGAAGGAAAAAAAGGAAAAAAAAAAAGAAGAAAAAAGGAAGATGGGAGAGAACGAAGTTCTCAAAAACAAATGGCATTCCTCTCCCAGTCTGACCAGTCTGCGGGAGGAAGGCAGGCAGTGCTGGCCACTGGGTCTGCAGGAAGGAAGAGCAATTAGAAGCGCGGGGCAGGAAAATGCCTGTTCGCGCCGTTACCTTTAACTTCATCTTTAATCTCCCCCTGTGCCTCCACCTTGTCACCGCAGGCATTAATCACCTCGCAGGCCTCACGGCCTCATTTATATCATCTGCTTTAAGGGCCTCTCCCAGCCGTTGGTGGCAGGGGGTGCAGAGCTCTGCCCCCCTTTCCTGCTGCAGCTTTGGGCTCTCAAAGTGGTTTATTTTGAGGCGGGTTTCCGAAAGCTACGCTGGAGCCCCAGGTGTCAGTGATCGGATCCCAGTCAGCCCCTGCAGAAAGTATTCCAAAATAATCCAGGAAACATTATTGCTCTGAATATTTTAGAAGCCTCTGAAGTCTCATTAATACGAACACTTTGTATTTCATTAAATTTTATTAACGTTCTTAGTAATTCAGGCAATGGCAGAACTCGTAAGCAGGATTTATTTCCCAGCTTGCAAAGGAAGGAAAAGTGATTTTTCAGCTACACAAAAATGGGGAGATGGAAGGAAGATCAAGACCTGACAAGCAAAAGACAAAATATCTTTGCAATTTAAGCAACCTGGTCTGGTGGGAGGTGTCCCTGCCCGGGGCAGGGGGTGGGACCGGGTGGTCTTTAAGGTCCCTTCCCACCCAAACCATCCTGTGATCTCAGGTTCAGTGTTCTCTCGACAGACAGAATCGCTGCATAAAACTTATAGCCAAGATTTTCAAAATTAGATGCCAAAAAATCACATTTATGGGTTTTCAGGAGAACTGATAATTTCAGGACAATATAATGCCAAACCAGAGTCAATGGCTAAAGCCTGACTCTGAAATGCTCGGGAAAGGGCCGCTGTCTCCTCCGAGCAGAAGCTGGGTCCACACAGGCAGATCTTGTTTCTCACAGACTTCTTTACCCCATGAGGATGCTCATAAAGGGACTATCAGTGAACAGCAATAACAATTACAATATTCAAAATATTTACAGTTAATGTCACTTTCACTCTGAAATAGCGCCAAAAAATCTCCCTTAAAATTGAAGTTCTTTTGGCTACTGTGAAGATCCCACTGCTGATTCTTATTGCAATACAATATAATTTTATATACTGAACTCATTTATATGGTGAAACGTTTTCTATGGTAATTATTTCACAGTTTGCAGAATGATGAGGAAATAACGAGGAAAGTTTTGGATGAGATTTTAAGAGAAGCAGAGACTGACCTGCTGGGAGGAAAAATGGCGTGGCAGAAACCTCCTTCGGGTTGATTTTTTAAAAATTAGAAATAAAGATTTCTAAAAATACTGTCTACTTCACTAACATTTGGAAGGGGAGATGCCCAGTAGTTAGTTTTCATGCAGCTGAAAACTAGATCTGTTGGACACTCCTCAGCCTGAAATCCTTATTCCGAAAGGTTCGGGAAGGTCAGGTTGTCCTGATGTGAAACAGGGACTGGAACAGGAATCTCTGAGCTTTTATCAATCAACTCAGAAAAGACTGAACTAAAAGGTGCTCTGTTGATGGTCTTTGGTGGCTGTGGACTGGCCACTCCAAGGAAACCCGTGCAGCCCCACATCCAGCCTCAGCCCAACCTTGGCACTGACAGGCTGAAAAACAACTTTGGAAGGCAAGAATAAGGGAAGTCCTAGAGGTAATTGGAAAACGAGACACTCTGCAGTATCTGCCTTCTCCCTTAATTTGATAACTGATATCCTGCCAAAAATGCATCCATCCCTTCTTCACGGCAGCGGTGTCAGTGCTATGAGGTAAACTGCCACTTGAAATGGGAACGTTGATTAGGAAGAAGATCCATAATGTGTTTAAGGCAATAATTTAAAGTTGAATAACAACAGTTGATATTGGAAGTGAAGGAACAGGCCCAGGGGTAATTGCAGTAAGAATTTCAGTGGTGAGAAGCAGAGATGCTGCATTTGGATGCATCACACAGAGCATCATGGGGAAAAATGGATGCTTTTGATGATGAAGTAATAAAATTGGAATGAAATTCAGTAATCTAACATGAAAGGCCATGCACGTTGAAGTTACAGCAACTATTTCTACTTTAATCTGAATTAATTAAATCACTGGATATTAAATCACTAGCCTTTTTTACCCTTGGCTAGGAAAAAGCAAGTCACCCCACCCGGTATCGGTTGCCTCCGAGTGAGCAGGGAAGTGTTAATGCCACTGTAAAAAGCACTTCTGCAAATACTATCACTACAATATTGTGCAGGAACCTAATCAGCCTTCCACTGTGGAAAAGAAACAAAGAAACAACATGCATTGGATTCAAAAAGATGTAAAAAAAAAGATATTCTGGGGTGATAAGTGTAAGGGAGAGTCCATCCTTTATAAAGGAAGAAAAAGTTTGGATCATTTACAGCAGAAAAGGAAGAGCAGGTATTTCTAAACACATAGAGGTGAGAGGCAAGGGTAAGGGTGAACATCAGAGCTGAAAATGGACAATGAGGGCACAAAAAATTCAACACACATAAACATTTTGTCTGGCAATGAGATGTTCTCTTGCCGTGGGAACAGTAGTGTTACGCATCAGCTTTCCAACAACTCTATTTCCTCCCATAAACTGGAGAAACGAAAAATATCTTCCTTTAGGTTATCTGAGGGATCGTACGACATCGGTTTTCTGCAGGATCAGAGAGGTGAACTCCGAGCTTGAGGAGAGCCCCTCCAGGCTGCCTTCCCAAGCAGGACAAGGAGGAGCACACGGGACGGGATGGCTGTGGGACGGCACAGCGACTCCTGAGCGCCCGCTCCTCCAACCCCAACCAAAGAGCTGGAAACCTCATCAGATTTGTTCCTCTCAACGTTTTAAAAGGGGAGAGGCCGTGCCAAACGCTCCAAACAATAACATCTTGCCTTTATAAACAACCTTGAGCCTGCGTGGATATAAAGCAGAGCCCGGGCCAGCTGGGGAGCCTGCCTGTTGGATTGGCATTGCCGCTCTCCCCTGGCTCGCGTGGGAGGTGATGGGGTCAGGGATGAGACATCTTGTTCTTCAAAAACAGCCTTCCATTTTGCCACTGGTAGCTCTCAGAAACCCATCTCCAGCAGGTTTAGTTTTGCCTGCTTTTTAAGCATCCTCCAGATTTCAACTGGAGCTGGGGGATCCCTCGCATTGTGCTGGATGACCAGGAGATGTGTGGGGTTTGTCTCCTGGCACAGCCACGGGGAATGCTCTGTGTCCCAGTACGTACTGGGAACAGACTGTCTGAGACAACTGTAAGAATGTCATTATTACAGATGCAGCTTGGCTCTGCCTTTTTCCCTGTTCCACCAAACACTCCTCAATCTATCTGCTAATAAACTTTATTTTTAAACTGCACTAACCCTCTCCGTATTTCCATGTTCCCACCAGAGATTGCCTTTATCCAAACAGGGAATGACAGTATCTGGGAAAGGTCAGTGCCAGATAAAAGGTGTGAGCCCCAGGCAATGCTATCATTCCCAATTCTTCCGAATTTCCCCCCTATTCTTCCACCCTGGCCAGGAGACAGCCCTGCCTGGCACAGCCCAGCATCCTGCTCGATGAGCTGCCCAACCAACTGGTGCCACCAAGTGTTTCTCCAGCTTCAAGGAACAGGACGATTGAACCAAAATAGAGTTGTGGGTGCATCCAGCAACTGGGAAAAGGCACTGGGTGATTCAGCCCAGCTCAGGAGGGAAGGCAGTGTTTGGGCAGTGGAATAATCAGCGTGAGATCATTAGCACCTGGCTGATGGATCAAAAGAAGGGCGAAGGAGATGTCTGAGGTCTCCCTGCTTCCTCCTCTCCCCACTCTGGAGACCGGACAGAAATACAGGCATGTGTAGGGGAGTGTGAGCTATTTTAACCAAAACATTTCATCCATCCCTAAATATGGTCACAAGATTTTAGATACTTGGCTTACTCTTAAACAGTAAGATTCTGAATGATCTCCAACTGTGTAGGCTGTAAAAGAAAATGCATAAACCAGCAATCCTGCAAACTCCCTGGAAACACACTCACTGCCAGTTTTTTCTCCATAGCTGTTATATTAATCAGTGTCTTAAGAAATTAGAATGCCCCATCATTATATCTCTTTCAAACCTAATAAGCAACGCCTCGCAATTAACTTCAACTCGCCCTCCTTAGTGTCATTATCCGTCATCCACAGCCTTGAGACACACCAGAGGAAAACACCAAAATTCCGGCACGGTGGAGATGGGCTGTTTTCCTTCCAACGAGCTGCAAACAGCAGTATTTCAGTGGCATCTTGGTTACTCTCTTAAGACTGCTAACCCCAAACGGAAAAAATGTGGAAAGATCAGCTGTTCTCAAAAATATTGCCAGAAAAACACATTCAAGGGATTTTGCCTGAATCGGAACTCAAATCATTTTCCAGAATCTGGCCTTGAACCAAAACTTGAGAGATCAGCCCAGATTTCAGGCTGCAGTTTGACCTGATCAGACATTCACCAGCAAGTTCATCTTTCAAGCCAACTTCTATGCACACGTGTGCAAGTGTGAGCGTGCACAGAGAGAGTGTGACACTGGGGTGCAGACAATGGGGATTATTTCTGTACCTATAGATGTATATAGTCTCCCAGAAACATCCCTCCTCATCCACCATAGGGAAGCGTTACCCTATGGAAGGGATGGTATAAGGTATTATCCACAGCAGGTCAGAATAATCAAGTTATTTCTAAACAGGCTTGGTAATATCTGATTTTAATTGACGAATGTTAATAAAAACAGAATTTATACTGCCTTTCAAGACTCAGGGACTAGAATTATATTTTTTTTTCAGAAACTGAAAGACGTCAGGAATAAATGAAGAATTGCAAAGTGGGAGAGAGACAGACAGAAGCAGGTGAAGGGCTGGGAGGAGAGGAAAACAGCAAATTAGCACAACATAAAACTGATGGATTTAAGAGAGAAAGGCAGAGCGGCACCTCTGTGAGTACCAGGGACACGTTCCTGTGGGACCTGCTCTGGGTGGCCCTGCTCTGGCAGGGGGTTGGAGGAGATGATCTCCAGAGGTCCCCGCCAACCCCCACCATTCTATGATTCTGTGATTCTGTGACTAGAAGTGCTTTCGAGGGACGGTGCTTGAACCAACGTTGGCCACAGAGAAGGACAAAGTGCAGTAGGCAGCTCCAGGAGGCGTTACCAATTTATCTTCAACCTCTTCAACCAGTAACAAACCCCATCCTGTTGCGGGCGCGCTGCTTTGCAGTGCCAGGAGGACCAGTCCTCCCAGTTCCTACAGCCACAAGTGGCACCACCGAGCCCTCCCTCCTGCCCCACTCTGGTGGCCGGGCCATGAGATGGAGGGCTTGGCACCAAACCTCCTCTTTTCTCACCCAAAGGGCTGTGAATTCTCCCTCTTACTTCGCATTCCGCACATTTCCACGTGTGTACGGGCAAAGCAGCTGGGCCATATTTTTAGCTTAACCAGTTGAAAGGAAAAGCAAAGGAAGCTAAATTCAGAAGTACTATTTTGCACCACCGAGCATATTAATGATGCCTTTCCAACCTCATCAACATTCCCATCAAAACTAACATGTTAATTTATATTCTTTATATAGGACTAATTATGCGTACAGCAGTGTGGTACCCGCGCAAGGAGCCATCTCACGGTACGAGAGGAAAACATGATGTTCTGGTTCTGACCTCACGACGCTGTAAGTAATGAATTACTCCCAAGAACACTGATTATAATGGGACTAAAACGTGGCCCTCCCAGATGCTCTCGAGACCGTGCAATTATGATGGATGCTAAAGAATTTTATTTAGAGGCAGTGCCAGTGATGCAAAGTCCATTTGAAAGGGCACAGGAGGAAGGCAATTCTGACTATATATTTATATGTATATAGGAATAAGGCAATTCTGACTATATATATTGCAAAGTATATATTGCAAAGACTGGCTGATTTCCGTTCGCAAAGAGCTGTAGAAGAAGCCCTGTGATGTGCAATACTGTTTCCACCATCCTGTTCTCCTTCAGCTGTACCTGTTACCCACGTACTTCTTATCCAACTGCACACACAGGTATGTCAACAACAGCATTAAGTAAATTATACGCTTAATTTTTCTTTAGTAATGACCAAAATGGGGTCAAAAGACCCATTTACTGATTTTCCATACTAAACAACAGCCTGTATTACATGAAGAGTCTTGCATCGCCCCATTATCTAGAGGTTTCAGCAATATTAGAGAAAAATAAAGGTGCATTCCAGAGATGCACGCTACCTTCTCCAGCTCTAACAGAGGACACCCAGTGGCCAGGAAGGGCAGTAGAAATACGTTCTCTGGGTCCCTACAGGTCTTTGTAAAAGGATTTGTGAACAGAAAGGAGTGGGAAAAGGGCTTCTGGGCCTTACTGCTGTAGCTTGGACTTTCTTTCAGCCTGCCAGGCAGCAATTCTGCGGCTGCGTTAGAGACATCTCTCCAAGAGCACTGGGGACATCCAGCCCCCAAGCGTCACCCCCCTGTGGACACTGCTGGGGCCATAAATGGGGTTTAAGGACCATTTGCATCGCCTGGAGCTGCTCTGTTCCCAGCCTTTTCTCTCTCACCATCCAGCACACCCACAGAAAGATCTACAGCCACACCGCATTCTGAGGAGTTTTATCATAAATACATATTTTGACAACTTTAAGCCAAGCCATCTTGAAAATTCAGCAGGAGTGCTTTTAAGAAGGACTGCAGGTACATCATATATCATGTGGGGTTAGCTGAGACAAAGGTTTCAATAACAGCACACTTAGGAAATTCTGTAAGATGGGTGTAGATTCAAAATATATATTAGACTCACCAATAATCTCACACGTGTAAATAACAGGAAAAGCTACTGATACGTGCAGTAATTCCAGTGTAAAACACCACGAGCATCAAAACTACTGGGAATTTCCCAACCACAAAACAACACTGCTACAAAGATCTCTAAAGTCAGTTGTAATGCACCGTGTGGGCCAACAGGCAGAAGACCTGAGACCAAATGCAGCAAGAAAAGGTCTATGAGAGATAAGGCCTTTCCTGTGCTAGTTCTTCTCTTGCTTTACACAAATCTCTGACCCCTTGAGGCAGACTCTGGTTACACACTGAAATACGGGGCTTCATAAAAATTTCAAGTAATTTGTATACTTACAGCCATCTCAGTTTTAGCCTCCAGGGGTTAGAGGTTGGAAGCATGTTTTTTACCGCTCATATTTTCTTTGTTACTTTATACGTCTCCTTTTTAATAACCTTGAACACAGTGACCCCAGGTGGCAGAGACAACCACGGCTGCGTTCAGAAGCTGAGCCAGACCTTCATCCTTCACCACGAGGCTAAGACCTCCTTGTGTCCCACCTCCTGAGTCTCCAGCAGGGTCCCTGCCTACGGGACAGAGCAATTGCCCTATGTAGGTTCTCATCCCAGAACCACCATTCCCCATTTCTGCCTGGAGCTTTCTCCACCAACAAACACAGCTTCAGCTTCCCTGGGGCACTGGAAGGAGTCCAGTAGCCAAACCCCTGCCTCTGGGCCAGTTCAGGCCGAGAAACCCATGAGCACCCAGCACAGCCCCTTGTCCCACCACAGCCCCCTCCATCCTTCAGGCACTTCTGAACGACCAGCTGGACCTGGAGCCATGCACAAAATTCCTCATCCAAAGGAAATATAGATCTAGATCTAACAAAAACCATTAAGTATTCTCCAATGCTTTGATTTTAATAGGATATAGGCATCTTAATGCCTTTAGAATCATTGAATTGTCTGGGTTGGAAGGGACCTTTCAGATCATCGAGTCCAACCATCAACCCAACACTGACCAAAACCATCACTAACCCATATCTCTGAGCACTCCCTGTGCCCACCTTTTAATACCTCCAGCCTCAGCTTTCTCCAAGCCTCAGCCTCACTGCACCATCCCAGCTGCCACACCACCTTACTGCTGTTTCCCATTACACTGCCTGGAAAAAACCTCAAGAAGTTTGCATTTTGTGACCCGTAGTGTAAATCAGCACAAATAAAAAGCATTACCAATGCAAAAGCCAGAACTGGCAGCAGGCAGACAACTCAGGGTAGCTTTTCCGTCCTCAAAAAGCCAGTCTATGTCACAGGTGGAAGGGATGGGTGAGTCTCCTGCAGCCGTGGAGCATCTCAGGAGATGTTCCCAGGAGCTGCTGCGCTCCCGGAGAGAAAACCCTGCTTTAGAGGGGATGGAAACAGATTCGTTTAAAGGACAGAGGGAGACTTTTCAAGCTGCTCCTCCAAAAAAAAAATAAAAAGCCAGCTGCCCAACACTCTTTATTACACAGTCTTGTAATTCGTATCAGTTCACCATCATCACCACATACAACATTCATTAACTTCATGTGTGTGATTTTTAGCCTTGGGCCCAAGCGGCTGCGGGAGGGAGGGAGCGCAGGGACTCGGGGAGATGCCTCCCCAATTAACGGCAGTGAAAGTGCCCTGCCCCTGCCAGAGGGGGTCACTACGGCACCAGCACAAAGCAACCAAACAGATAACACGGATAAACAAGAAATACAGAGACATTTTAGCAGAAAGAAGCTCTATGTAGCCTTCCCATGAATCGTTCATCACCCATGGGATTGAAGAACATGGCTCTGGAGCATAAGAACAACAAAACTCTCTATTTTTCTTTCCCTCCCTGGATCTCTTGTGCTCTAATCTGACTCCTGACACTAGGCAACGGGAGGAAGAAAGGAACTACCTATTAGAGCTGTTTGCAGAATCCCCATTGTTCCCACACAATTTAACCTCGTTTCCCATAAAAGCATCCTTTGAAAATGAAACTACTGGCAGTGCCCACCACTGACATTCACAATGACCGTGCCCATCAGGCCATTGTTTTCGTAGGAAGCCGCTGCAAAAGAAATCTAAATTTTCTGACAGGATGATATATAGCCCAGGTAGTTAAAAAGAGCCTGCACTGAATGTATTAAAGTGAAGATCAGATCTCAAGTGCTGAATTTGGCTAAAATCCTAAACCAGAAGAGGAAGGAAGCCCCAAAGCCAAAGACACAGTCAATGAAAACACTCAGAAGCCAGTGAAAAAAACCCCGCAACACAGGGGAGATCCCAAGGTCCACCAAATTAGTAGGTTTATTGTCTTTCTAGTCAAAATGCAATTTACTTATTACCAAAAAATGCCAGGAGTCGGATGACCATAATTTTTGTATTAATCTGGTACATGACGGCCAAGAAAATGTGAGAGATGTTGGAATCTCTGGAGAATTCTGCAATTCAGCAGCTGGATTTCCCGTGTTTCAGTACCCGGGTACATCGACCGACGTTGCCAAGGACAGTTTTGATCGGGGAGGGCTGTTCTGCAAAGTGCTGCAAAGCTCCTGCCAACCTGTCAAGGACTCAGACCCTGGGTTCTAACATAGAGCAACAATTGCATGTTCTTGGGAGTCAGGTCTGGTCAAAGCACGGGGTTT